>JAGDQP010004269.1:0-63187 GCA_022664845.1 Lepisma saccharinum
TTACGGTTAAAATATATTCGTACAGTTTTATTTACAAAAAATAAGCTAAAATGGGTAATTCATTCAATCATTTTTTTAAATATTTTCCTCAGTCCCACCAGGCAAATACAGAAATGTGCACTTTAATATTAGTTCTACACTCCCATACTTTTTCCTAAATTTTTGCTCTAGCCAAAGTATCAAAAAACACGTAATTGACTAACTGCGTTTTTCTTATTTTCCCTCAGTCCCATCATGAAAATACTGCAATAATAGGTTGACATAAGTCCTGGGCAATTTCCACCCTGTGATATTTCTTAGTTTCAACAAACAAATACAGAGGTAGTAACTTCACGTACAAAATTAACATGCATAAATACAAAATGTGGCTGTAATTTTCTTGACGTTCTATAAATTAACATTTTATCGGCCAAACGGTCTGCGCCAATAGTCCATTGAGTCTAAGGTCCCACGTTCGAGTCCCGGTTAAAGCCTTGGTATGCATTTTATCTTCATACAAAAAGCCAGATCGTGATGGGGCAAAGTAAAAATTAAGTTAACTAAATATTTTAATAATAATAAAATATTATATTCTCAATTGATTGACGTAGCTGCGTAGATGAAAAATCAGTTCATTTCGCGTAACAAATATAAAAGTATGTTTCTTAAACACGGTGATTGAATGATTATTCTAAAATTGTTTTCTATGATAAATCCATGTTCTTTACTTACCGACAAATTGTCTCCTTAATTCGCACGAAATAATACACACGCCTTGTTACAATACTGTACTGTTCAGTACTAAATCAAATCCAATACTAATTCCCGCAGCCAAGCTGGATAAATGAATTCAGGCATGTGTTCTTTTTTTTTCTTGGCGTTGGCCTCTAGGCTCTCAGTTGATTAGATCTTCTTGTATTGTCTGATAAACGAGTCGCAAAGAAAAAAAGGTAACACTTTTTTTTTCTTTTAAACCTTAATTCAGCCTTCAGGGATTCCCCCGCCTCGTGTGGTTTGAATCAGAAATTAAAAATGGTTCTTCAACTATTTTCCCCCTTTCTTTCCAAAGCTCATTATTTTTTTTCTATATTTTTTCTTCGTCCAACATGAAACAAGCCTTCAGGGGGAGTGAATTTGTCTGGTAACAGCCAAAGTCTCATGCAATAAGAACGTGTTTAATTAATACGTAATTAAATCATGGAGTGAATTTGTATGTCGTCTATATTTTTTCGTCCAAGAAACTCTTGTTGCAACTTGTTTCGTAGATTCATTCAAGGAGGGGTGTCTCAAATAGCGACCTGTCAATCCACGGAGTGAATTTCCAGGGTAACAGCCAAAGTCTCATGCAATAAGAACGTGTTTAATTAATACGTAATTAAATCATGGAGTGAATTAGCAGGGGTACCCTACTTGGGTTAAAATATTTGTGTCGATTTCGTAAACAAGAATAACCCATTATCCTCGGTAAAACATGTAATTCCCCTTTAACCGAATTAATTTCGGTAAAAATAACCCTCAGCATTTCTTCAAAAAGGGTATTTTTTTACCGTAACTAGGCTAATCTTAACCGAGTTTTCATTTAACCCTCACTCGGTAAAACGCAAAAATTCTGAGTATGGAACAAAGGAATCAACGCCAGATAAGACGTTCTATTAGAACACGAAATCCTCCAAAACACTTCCATTGTGAAGATTACTAGTCCAATTTTTAAGGAACGATTATATTTTTATTTTTTTCAGAGGAGAAGTGAGGAAGCCACCATAGGCTGCTCCAAATCTTATTGTTCTTACGGTAACCTGACGGAGCTATTTCGGACAAGGAGTACCGTAAATATGTATTCGTACAATATGATAGTAGGATATTGAAACGTGTTCTCTCGTTTATTTTCAGCAAGGTTTCTTGCTACATGAAGAAATGTGTTCCAATGTGGACCGACGAGGATCTACAGAATGCTATAACAGCAACCAAAATTGATTTGTCTCTTTGACATGCTGCCGAACAATTTAAGGGACTCTAGTCGCAAGATTGCCGATGATACTGCGATTAGACACGTTGGCTGTCAAAAAATATTGGATGCTAAACAGGAGAATGAAATCGTAGAGCAAATAACTTTAAAAAGGAGGGGGTTTGTGTCTGAACACACGCGATATAGGAAGCATTGTTTATACATTTATATCTGTAAACTATATCCATTTAACATAACAATGCAACCTGCTGGAGCATCTTGGTTTGTCTCCTTCACCAAACTGTCTTCGTGGAAAGCTGAAGGGCTTTCAAAATGCGCACAATCTAATAAAATACTGCAGCTATTGACATGTTTGCGTTGGAAAATAATACGCAGTAACTACCTTTCTTTACCCACTTTAGAATCATTTGTATTTACTTTCTTTCTTCGTGTTACACTTAAGTTCAACAATAAAATAAAGTAGAGATGTTGTATTTCCATTTGTTATTTATGGCTTTCAGGCATCTCAGGCTCTGGCTAAAAAAATTATGTTACAGATTGCAGCGTTTCTCAGAATACGAAAGAGCCTATACCAGAATGGCTACTCGTCCAACATGACAAAGAAACCTCGTGTGTAAACTGTAAAAGATCGCAAGTTTCGTGTAGGGGCATTAGTAATGCTTACCTAACAACGAAAATATTCTTTCTTTTCAATATTTCAATGGTCTCTGGCAACACTGTGGGTGGGGAGTGACATTGCATGATATTTTACCTCTGTCTACCTCACTGAGTCACTTGCATCGTAAAAAAACAAAGTTGAAAATATCGGGAAAATCTGACAAATTATCAACACTCGGAAACACTGAAATTTAATATGAGAGTTCTTATTATTCATTACATGAAAATACTGGAAGGAAAGAAATTGATTTCCCATTCTTTTTCTAGCGTTGCCTGGTGTAGTAAAGTTATCAATATTTCCATACACTTTCAACTTTAGTATCAAATGTATGCAGATAATATTTTGTGGAATATACTTTGGTGCTGTGTTATATCGATATAGGATTAATCATATCAACACCTGATAAGTAACTGAACAGGACAAGCTACTTTTTAATGAAAAAATTCTCGATTTTTGTAGTTTACGATGTGTTCTATTCTGTCTATTATAAAATCCATGGTATTCTAATTTAGTCATTTCGATCTGCCTTTATCCAGTGTTAAAGTACTGCAGCAGCTGTGGAAACAGGTTCAAAAAGAAGCTTCTCCGAGAATTCAAAGGCATTTTGAGATCTTCCTTCAGCAACTGGCAGACGAGCTACGTAGGAGACAGGATGAGCAAAAGACCCTGGAGGAGGCACTGAGGACCAAGAGCGAAGTACACAATGAGGAGGTTCGTATTCTTTGTGTCCAGTAAATTATAATTTTTACTTGAAATCCTAATGAAATATTCACTAAAAATACAATTTATAAAAAAAATAGAACAGTTTTAAATATTGGGCAATTGGTATCTCCATGGTTGGGTTACTATAATCCACATTTCTACCTTATATCCTAGCACTGGAAACAATAATTTAGGTAAAATAGGGTACAAGATTTTTTTTAAAAAAAATCCTTTTAACTCGTTTCTTTTGCATTGTCATTTCTTAAATAAAAAAATATCAAAATATTGGATAAAAATCTTATCATCCTAATCAATCATCTTCATTGCACTACAGGTCTCTTCATTTCCCCCCCATAAACCTCCGTCGGCTGCTATAACTCCTGAAAAATGTAATATTGCATTTGGTCGTCTTCTAGGCCGTTTCTTTTCTCTGGCAATCCCAAAAAAAATTATCTTGTATCACATTGGACCAAATATAGAATGAGAATAAGAAATCTCTTTCAAATGTCGATTTTGAAGGCACAATTAAATAGCTTACACTTCTAATAACTGCTGTGTAGTGGAATGGTTCTGATGATATAGCGTCAGTTTGTGTTCTGTTGCTTGTTAAAGAACGTATGTGTTTCCAAAGCAATATTTTTTTTTGAAAAATGACGCTGTAGTCCTAAGCTGAGAAAATGATTTTTTTCTTCTTCAGTAGCTTCTGGAAGATTATGTCTGATAGCCCTTAATTTCCTAATGAAGTAAGCATCAATGGGTTAATCCGGTCCTTGTATTAAATTAATTTCCATCTCCGCTTTGTAATGCGGGATTTTAGGTCTACTTAGACTCATTAATTTCTCTTTCAGCTGATTGTATGTTATGTCGGTCATTATATTTTCTGATTGAATTTGAAACACCATGTCCAAATGCAGTGTCTTGTAAATACATAGGCAAAACCTGTTTCTTCTTGTCGTCATCCCATGACTGTGAATTCGCCATATACTTGAATAACATAAAAAATCTGTCCTTAGTTACATGTGGTAGATGGAATGAAGTATTAGTCGCCATTGTATCGACTTTGTTAGATTTTTCGTTTTCTGTATCCGAATCCTGGTTGCATTTCCTACTGCCTGACCTAGTAATTACTGGCATTAAATGTTATTTGTGCTATTTTAAAGTTCATATTTATATATGAAAAAAACATAGAGGTCACTTGACAGATCCGATTTTAATCCCATTCGTACTTATTACTGGTATCTGGGCTTTGGCACACTTTGGGCCTTTTTCTATACTTCTACTAGTAAATTAGTTTAGTGGAAACGGCGCAATCCGCTATTTGTAAGCACGATTACTTCACCACGTAATGTTCCTTTGGGAACACCCTGTTGTTCTGTGGAAAGTGTGGGTAGAGACAAAGATACTTGGGAGATGTGTTTTTGTCCCAGTTTTATTATAAAAAATGTAAGTCCTTTATGTTAATAAAAAAAGAGTGTCTTGTACCGGAGTAAATTTACAAGTTTGAAAAGTTATATTATAACTTTTCTGGCTTCTTCTTCTTGAGTGATGGTCTCGTAGAAGAGAGCTGGATTTGGTACAGCACCAGTCCGGCAGCAACTGAGTGCCAGGTTTTTGTGCCAGTTTGACAGCAACTGAGCACGGGTTCAGTTAGGTAGCCCACCAGTCCGACAGCAACTGAGTGGGCAGGTTAGAAATAGCTCTCCAGTCCGACAGCAACTGAAAGAGTAGGTTGAAGGAGATCTACCAGTCCGACTGCAGCTGAGTACTAGGAAGGAGGAGAAAAGTGATCACCCAGGGAAGTGATAATTTAATTTGGTGCATCGGTTTTTTTATAGACCTAATTTTGCTGATGTCGCTGACTCCTCCTCGAAGTCGGTGGCTTCTCGACGAAACTGAAGTTATCGTCTGCACTGTTTATGTTACCACCTGTTTGTTTATGTTGTAACACTCGTATCACACACGTAGTACACACCACTATCTTATTTATGTTTTGATTACAAGCGACGGGTGCAGAAGTACGTGAAACGATACAATATTGAAAGAAAGAGTTTGGTTATGATCTTCCTCCAGGTAGCACCTATGCAGTGACACCTAAAGGCTGTGACAGAGGAAGAATTGTGTATATTCCTGGAACATTTCAAGAAACACCGGATCCCTGGCCCAGCACTGCTTATTGTAGATGGTCAACACAGTTATCTTGATATTACCATTTTAAATGCTGCTGAGAGCATGGATATTCAACTGCTGTGCTTGTCTGCACATTGCACCCACGAACTTCAACCGCTCGACAAGAGCTTCTCCAAATCGTTAAAAGTATACTGGACTGATGCAGTTGACAGTTATCGACGAACACATCCCGGAAGAACACTTGGGAAGATACAAATCCCAGAACTGTTCTCACAGGCATGGTTCCGTTCAGCAACACTTCAGAACACAATTTCAGGTTTCTGCGCTACAGGCATCTACCCATTCAACAGAAATGGTATTCCCAATGTCACTTTTGTTCCAAGTAATGTCTCAGAGCAAGAGTAGCCCCCAGCAACACCTCCATGCACACGACCAACCTCTACATCTCCATCAACACAACTGAGTGCTCACTCCGTCAACGAGCTTCTGCCTACACCTAAAATAACTAGGAGCAGACCCCATCCCACAGGACGTTCTCTAACTGCCAGGGGAGTATTTGTAACACCAGACCTCTTTGCAACAGCTGGCCCTTCCACTTCTTCTGGCACGGAGAAACAAGCATTCTTAAGAAAGAAGAAGGATAGAGACATGTTCTGTGCGGGACTGTGGTGGATATTACTACGAACCCAGAGGTCCTAAAAATTGGATTCGGTGTATTGAATGCATGATTTGGTTTCACGAATCGTGTGATTCTGGTAACATTCTTAAATGTGGCTTTTGTACATTGTGTGACGCCGGTTGTGCATTGTTGTCTGACTCCGACGAGTAGTGCTTAATGTGACTGAAGCTGTCATGTTAAGGTGTTCGCAGTCAATATAAGAGTTATAAGTTCAGCCATGTATTATGACTATGAGTGTTCTGTAATAGCAAACCAGGTAACATATTCCGAAGAACATTCTTCAGTTGTGTTCAAAATGTATTTAATTACGATACTAACACCTTTCCGTTGTTGTAAAGCATGTGGCGTTATTTGCCGACGCGTCTGGTAATAACGCCATCTCATATAACTCCGATTCTCGGTGCATTGTAGTCGTCATTGTGTCTGTAGGATCTTAGTTTCTTCGTTGCGTTACAGCGGAGGGTTTACTCTCTTTTCCATGTAATTTGCACGATTCTATACATCAAAACACTTGAATACCAGAACAATATGTTGAATTGGTGGCATTATTTGCCGAAGTTACCCTAATATGAGTAACGCAGTTATTACTCATAACAGCTTATATAAAGTAAGCTAAGCCAACCGTACCTAAGGATAAGTGACCCTATTGCAATTTCAAAAAGATGAGTTATAATGTATCCGTTTGGGTTTGTTGAAGGTCCGAATTGAAAAATAATTTAGCATCGAGATATCTAGTGCCAAGACGAATTTCAGGATATGCTGCGTAATTCTATGAAATTAGAGGCGTTAAAGTGGTGGTTTCCCGTAGTCTTTCATATCACTGTTCCATCTTCTGGTAGGTTTGATCGCCATTTGAACGAACTGCTGCATTCTTCCAGGATGAGGAAAAATAGTGATTCCCGTACAAAAGACAAAAAACCTGCTGCAAATAAATGGAAGATGCACCCAGGTCTACTAATATACTCAAAACAGTGTGACTCAAACTTTATTTTTTATTCAATAACTCTCATTATTACTGAAGTCCACGTGGAATAATATATCGTCGAATCGAATGTATATTTACCACTTATTGTTTTACAAGTTTTTTGTTTTAGCTCACATATTTACTAAACCTCGGAATCAAGCAACGTATTGCAATCATTTAACCCGTGCGTTTCTTCTTGTTTTACTTGCTAATCATAAAAAAAAGGTATCCCCTGTGCGATCTAAAGCAGTACATTATACGAGCTTCTCATATTGGTCAGTTTCTTGTTCATTTCATCTTCTGTCGCTTTTAGTTTATAATTTGAAAAAAAAAATGTAGGTTCTGAACAAATAATGACATCAGAAATGTTAAATTTTCAAAATTATATAAATTGGACGTACTTTCTGCCATCTAGTGTTACGGTTCTAAACTAATTGATCCTTTATTTTTAGGAACATTAATCACAATGTACTATACATACTATATATTTCGCATATTCTTAAGTTCTTGTATTAAGTACCATATCATAAAGGTACTTGATATATTTCTAACATTTTTCTTAGTAAGTTATGCCATTATTTGTTATTTACATGAAATAAGAACACGTTTTTTAAAAAAATACCCAAACAATGTCTTTATTACGGTTCTGTTCCATAAGTAATTTTCTTACTAAGTTTAGTCAGTAAGAAACATATCTAGAAAATTCAGTATCTCTTCGGTATTACAAATTAGCTAATTAACTGGTTCTTATTAACTTTATCTTAAGGAATACGTTATAAAACATACCTAAAAAAATCTAATTAACTATCTAACTTTACGGAACCCGCAAGGTCATCACCACAGAAAGTTAGTTGGCCATTTGTTTCTATCTTGGGCAACACCAAGCCAGTTTTCATCACAAACACCTACCTCTGGGAGATCCTTTAAAGTATTTACCTCTCAACAATGTCTCGGTCTTCCCAACAGACTGTTCCCTCCATCTTCCTAACCACGATGAAATATAATCAGTTTTTCTTCCATCCAAGAATATATCTACAAGTACTAATTGTACGTATACTGATCTCACTAGTACTGTTACTTCTATTATTACTACTACTGTAGTTTAACTACATATTATTCTTTCATCATCATCTCTTATTATTATTATTATTGTTGTTTTATTATTACTAGCATCCGTTGGTGCCGGATGAATAAAATGTTGCACTTTCACTTATTACGTTTAAAATATGTCACTGAGATTTAGTTCACTTTCTATCACATGCACTTTTCCTTGATCCGCTCTAATCGATTTCCAATAGTATAGTTGCGACGCATGCCACTCGCCATCGCCTGTATATATACCTTTCTGAGTTTGAACGTATCTCCACCACAACAGGATAATGCAACATTCGAGAATGTTCCAGAGGATTCTGGACTTTCGTTTCCGGCTTCTAGAACATTCTTGAACGTTCTCGAACCTTCCGGAACAGGAAGTCCCTTCGATGGTTCAGAACAGTCTGGAACATTCTCGAACGTCCTGGGACATTCTAGAACATTTTGGAAAATTCTAGAACAAGCATATTCTAGAACATTCTGGAATATTCTAGAACATTATCGAACCTTCTGGAAGATTCTATAACATTCTGGAACATTCTCGAACCTTCTGGAAGATTCTATAACATTCTGGAACATTCTAGTGATGTCTGGAACATTATAGCCAGTCTCAGCCACTTCGGTACTCGATTCCCAGCTGCTTCACCGACTTCCCATAAGAAGTCCATTGGTGCGATGCCCTCTTTTGACATCCATATCTCCGAACCCAATCCGTGCATTTCCAAACCGAAACCTTCTTCATAGATGGAGGGCTACCATACCATATAACCTCCATGGGGCAGCGGGAGTGGGTTGAGGAGTTATAGCGGCACTCATGGACACCACGCTTACATTTACCCCAGCCTCAATAGTGGAATTACTTCGACTTTTTGTACTTCTGTAATAATTATTAAAATCATTACGCCACCAACATTACTACTAGTATTTAGCAGGCGCACCTAATGTTAGTAGTTCATATGATTATTCATCTACTTTAAATTACAAATATTTTTCAATCTAGAATTTTTCTGTAAAGCAAAACAATGCTGTATGTAGCCACATTTTTTAAAAAGAAAATATGGCTATCCATTATGATACTTACTGTTCCGTACTCTTTTGTCTTCTTTTAGGTGCGGCGACTTTTTGAAGAAATGGAGGCGCAATTGAACGAAGAGAAGGAATCCCTGGTTCAAGAGGTAAGGTCTTATGATTCCTCACTAATTAGAGAACATACAAAGATTGTTGAAAAATTCTACGGTTGGGCAGTTGCGACAGTTATAATTGCGGTGGGAGAAATACGTATTATATGAACAGATATCTCCATCGTCAATAACCCCAACACTATTGAATGTAGAATATTGAAACAATAAATGTGTTTTAATAGAGCCATTACGCACTGTTGAAATGTTGTATTTATGAAAACACTGGCATGCATCCCGATGAAGAATTTTGGAAAAGTTGTGATCTGGAAATCTGCCGGAAACAGAAGCCAGGTTTCAAAGCTTACATTTGTATACGTTTACGAATTTTAGTGTTATATATGCGACAGAAATAAAAACTTTAATGGACACTCACAAAATAGTCCACTGAAATTAAACAGAAAAATGCGAGTTTTGATGATCTAATTCCTACCTATCAGATTTGTTTTTCACCAAAATGTTCAGAACAATGTCCTAACCAACATATCGAAAGTACTGGGAATCCGACTTGTGCCTTAGCCCCCACTTTGAAAATTGGCGCCCGAAAGGGGCCCTTAAAATTAAAATAAATAATAAATTGCAAACATTGCATTGTACATAAAAACCTTTTAAAAAATGTTCTGTGAAAAACCTTCTTTTCACAGCTTTACTATAATTATTTATTTAATTAGAAAACTTTAAATACCGTATTTCTTTCAGTTTTTAAAGTTAAAGAAAAAGCTGGTTTCTGCCACAAAGAATTGCAAATACTTAAAAGAAAACTAAGTACTTTATGCTTAACACTACTGGACCAATTTTGTAGCTTATAATTGGGTCCTGAAAATAGCTTTTGTTTCGTGTTTATAGCCTTGGTGGTTCGGAAGATATGTAACTATAGTCATGTGTTCCCTTGCTTTGACGAGTGACTGCTCATCCGGTGTTGATATAATTAGTTGTACAAGCTTTCCTTGCATTTTACTTTAATAAAATATAACCAAATATAAACACCACCGAAAAATACTAATGTACGTGCTCTATTGCTACAAGTAAAATTCCCAAAAGTCGCAAAACTATTCTCTTGTTAGGGTAATACAGTTTTGCATGCTAACTTTTTCTATTAATTCCAGAATTCCTCGAATGCAAACTAAAAGTGAAAAATTTAAAATTATTCATTCCGGCCCTCTCTTGGTCATATATTTGTTCTCTGAGTTGCTATACCGTACTTGTTAGGAATTGTTTCTTCTGTTAAACTTCCTTACAGAGACTCTTCTACAAAGTCGATTTCGACCGATTCTTGCCAGCAGATGGCTGATATTTGGCAGCGAATAATATATTGTATGGAATATGGCTGTATGCTAACCACAGAAATTTGCTCCTGTATATATTTCCTTAATTATCTGCTCTGCCTGTAGTTCTGCATAACTTAGCCCATTTTTTTAAGTACTTTTTTTTAAAATTCCAAAATGTTATATTTTCTGCTTTGTTTCATCTGTGTGACGTAGGAGAAATGGAAAGAGAAGCGAGTTCGGAAGGATCTAGAAGAATTATTACAAAACAAGGACCTCCAAATGCAAGAACTTTTGAACCAACGTCAGGACTTGTCATGTAGATTGCAGACTATTAAGTCCAGTGAAGTAGAGGCTAAACAAGAAAACTCAAAACTCTTGAAGGAAAAGGTAAGGGGAAAACCTATACGAGAATAAAGCAGTGTAATTCTGGACCGAAAACATGTTGGAAATTGCTTTCTTTTACATTTAATAGACTTGGAGCGTTTTATTAGATTTGTAATATAATTTTGTCATGTACATAATTTTTTGTTGGCGCTTATCCTCTTTTGATATGAAGCCTTCATTTATCTCTTAGACTCCTTTCACAATCATCCGTAGAAACGGACTACAGCAAATGGATCCCAGTGGCGTAGCCAAGTGTAGGTCCAGGAGGGTCCGGAGCCCACTCCGAAATTCTGATGTCTTTGTAAAAGTAGTATAAATTTGGGCGTAATTATGACAATTTATATACATACAAAGCTAGATTCCCGCAAGATCTTCCGAAACAAAATTGTAGATACGCGCCTGAGGGATCCATGTCGTTTATGATTTTAAGGCCGGTTAAACAGTCATCTGTAACGTGCGATAACTATATTTCTTTCTGTCAAGACTTTTTTTATGTTGTAAAAAAAGAAAGCGATTGAAATACTCACCCCATTTCTTCTTGGTTTCGCTGTCAAAGCATTTTTTCGATTTTTCGGAACATCTTATCTTAAATGGCTTTTTACAACTTACCAATCGTTGTTATTAATCCAAAGTCTGTGACTCTAACCACTGGACCGTGGGGCTGATATAATAGACTTTTTAAAATATGGAAATTGTATAGTTACAGAGTGAATTTCGCGTAGAATTTTTGCAATATTTTAATCTTAATGGATCATTATTTATTTTTAATTTAAGCACTGACAACTCTGAACTGTTCATTTCCAAAGAGCGAAAAATTTAAATGGAAACATGTTTATACGGAACAACACTACGCATAGTGTGAAGGTTCCCTCCCACTCGATCAATGTAATTAGGTGACTTTCGTGGTTCGTCTTCCGTGTACGGTTCTCCGTACAGCCCGTGTGCTTGTGGACAAATACGAATGACTATGAATGAAAGCTCCCTCCGATAAGAGCAACGGAATTAGCTACACGTCCGTAGTCCGTAGCTACGAATGATTGTGTAACGTGCCTTAAACAGAAAGAGAAACTACCCGTGGCGCTGCGGCTTGTTGTTCAAAGATTAAAATGCAAATTAATTTCGTAACATTTAGGTTAGTTGTATATTTTCTACTCAACCCAAAGTGAACAATTGCACACACTTATACTAATTATTTTGTGTCATTATTTCACCGCAAAGTTATTAACTAGGTTTCCTGTGAATCGAAATAGGTTATGTTCAACACTCTCAACTGTATTAGGATACCACAAGGCACGATCGAGAATTTTCCAGGTTTTAGTTAGTACAAGTTGTAATTGCAACAAATATTATAACAAGGATAACTAGCTCCGCCTCACATCAATAATATGAACTATCCACTGCTTAATAGAGTCTGTGGATCACGACTTCTTCTTCCTGAGTACTCTCGACCATTTCTCACATTGCGGGACAGACAACATGGCGGATTCATAGTGTTGATACTGAGTTCATTGTTCGTTTAATCTGTAACAATCAGTTGTTTATAATTTCCTTCACCCTTGGGTTTGTTACGATTAAATGAAACTAAATCAATTCTGGGTTTCATCTATTATATGTAAAGATTTTTTAATATGATTTTACTTGACGAAAAAAAAAATCCCTTTTTTTCCCTCGTCCAAGAAGTGACAAGGATTACAAAGTATGTAAACAACCAGATGTTCTGAATGCTCTTAAGGTTTCGCTTTTGAAGTGAAATGGATGTGAGACACATATTGAGTAGCCTATACCTTTATTTGAACATTGTGTGAGCTTATGATCAAATTAGGTAATTATGAAGATAAGTTGCGTGTATTTACGAAGCCAAATCAAAAGGTACCCCTGTATGCTGTGTTAAAATAATATTGTAGTTTAGCTACTTGTGTAACAGAACAGTGGAAACACCTCAAAACGGTACGTTTTATGTTGCATAAAGCTACTAAAGTGCCTCCCAATGGCCAGAAAGTTCATGAAGCATGGCTTAATGTGGAACTTAAGTTGTGCTGCTCAAGGGCACAAACGTCCTTGTTTAAGACGCGAAGGTATGCATTCCTTGTTTCTGTAGTACACAATGCAATTGTAAATCACTTCATTTTCATTGTTTTTCTTGCTAAAGGCAGTGGCTGATGCTAGTGCAGGCGTCTTCACTAGCCTATCTGGTTTGGGTTTACGATAACTTTAAAACATTTGGCAATTACACAGCCCGGATAACAGTTGGGAATTTTCTAAGCTGCTGAGGGATATTAGGGAAATTTAAGTGTGCTTGCAGTGTTCCAGTTTTATAGTTGACGCTAAAGCATATATGGATATAAAATTGTTTAACTCGCGCTGTATGTGATACTATGAACTTTTAGCTTTCGTCCGATACCAAATATATCACTGAGAAGTAAACTTTTCTGTTATAAATTCAACAGTTCTTGAACCACAATGTTCCATAAGAGACAATGTAATTTTGTGGGTGTCTAGCTCTTCTCGACCATCAAATTCAAAATGGCGTGTCGAGAGTACTCAGGAAGAAGAAGTCGTGATCCACAGACTCTACTGCTTAACGTATGGTAGTGCCATCTATACGGAAACTAGAGAACGTCTAGCAGTAAATTCTTATTTTGTCATCAGATGGCACGAAAAATATATAAATTCAACTAAAGTTACACGAAAAAAAAAATAATCAGGATTCCATTGGATTCCCTTATTTCTTCTTCATTTTGAGAATAAAATTATTTTACAGCAATGGACTCTATAAAGATTGATCGTTCACTTTGTGACAAGTTTGATGGATGACGTCCCTCGGCGAGCACCTAGTGAAGGATTGAACGAAACATTTAAACGCCTTATTTGCACTGTCCAGCACGAGACTTGATCCTATGTATTTCATAAATTTCTTTGGCATCAATTTATTTGAAAATACATTATTTTTTTATTTATAACACCTAAACCTATACTGCCTATCTAGTTAGGTGTTCACGCGTCAGATTTTTCCAGTTTGAATGGAGATTATTTGTAAGAACGGAGATAACCTTGTGTTTTAATGAAGTTTATCTAAAAGAAGACGCGAAGGCCAACGAAAAATAAGGACATTTTTTAAGTAGGTCTGAACCAGGTGATAGCATATAACCTTCATAAACAACGCAGGTTACACGATGAATCACTATCATTTTTAGGTAAACTATTTACGTCACTCTGTGGTGTATTGTATATACGTATGTATGCATGTGGTCGTTTGTTAGCTCGTAATGTTTTCTTTATTATCCATGCGGGAACGGATGTCCTTATTGTGTTCTTTTGTTGTATTTTTTTTTCTTTGAATGTTGACCGGGATCAAAGCCCGGAAATAGTATAATGCTTGTTCTTCTTCTTTTTTTTCCGCTTACGAACATACAAAACAGGAAATCACAATGTCAAACCATTAATATGAAACGACCATACGAGTTCTTTCATGCACTGTAGAAACGAGTATTAGGCAGAGTTTGTTGCGTAAAGTTTTAAAGTTCTTTTGGTAAATTAGTGTTATTAATTAATTGATTCTAATGTTGTTCAATTGTATTATTATTATACACGTGTGATCGGTGTTCTTCTAATATTTTTTTTATTACTGTACTTCAAAGGAGGACTTAGAATCGCGTTTAGAAGTGCAACGACGGGAAGTCGAGGAGTTACAACATTCCCTGGATGAACTACGAAAACAAAGCAAATACGAGAAGCGCAGACGAGCTTCAACAGCCTTCCATATTTGCGAAGGAATAGCTTTGGAAAGAGAAGGTAAGTTATTTATTAATTTTTAAGCAGCTTCTAGGTTTAGCATCCTTTATATATTATATAATTATAATAATTCACAGTCATATTCAAACTACTACTGGATGAGGCCTCTGGGAGAAGTTGGTCTACTACTCTCACGGTGATTAGACGTGTTGGGAGAGAAGAGCCGAAACTCTCGTCTGTGATCGCCACTGTCTTTTATTCATAGTAGCTCCCCAATTGAATCATGATGCTGGGTGGGCACCGTTCCAGACCCTCTCGCTTTGGAAAAAAATTCCTTGACAGAGCAGGGAATCGAACCTGGCACCCCACGATAAGCAGTCAGCGACGGTTATCGCTAGATCAGCTACGATCTGTAAATGCGAAAGAATGCTGGAAAACATGCAGGGACGTGCCCAGAGGGGGATATCCGGACTCCCCCGCCCCCCCCCCCCCCCAAAATGGCTGCGCCTGTCTGCGTCCAATTTACTGCCGATCAAAATAAAAATGCTGACCACGGCGGGATGTTCCTCCTTATAAACTCCAAAAATTTACTCAGACATACAAACACGTCCAGCGAAAAAGGAAAACACTTTTTTTTTTTTTTAACAATATTCGTGCATACTAAACTTTCTGGTTTGAAGCTAACTTTTAGCTTCTGGAACAATTGAACGTATCATTAAAAGAAGGGAGACATTACAATTTTTACTGCAACGCAGTTTGGTAGTCAATCTCTACACAGCCCAAAGATGCATGCACGTTCCACTACTGTAAAAACATGAATCCTTATGACAGTCATGGAAACACTAGTCCTTAAAACAAACCATTGTGTCAGCTCAGCAGGATGTTTCTCTTCATGGTTCTCGATATATCCCTTCTTCTTCGAATCACACGTTTAATTAAATCATGTAATTTCCAAGCCCTTGTTTATAGCAGAGGTGCTCCTTTCACAATTGAAGAGCGCAGTACCAAAAGAGGTTATACACCCTCCATTCCAAAAGAAACCGAACGTTTTAAAAAAACAAAAAAACAATGTACATTTTGGAACAAATCATTTTTATTAATCAATGTATGCCCCTTCTGCATCGATACACATATTTGCACGCTCCAACAAGTTGTCAAACGACTTCTCCATGTCCTTTATTGGAATGGTCTTTAGGACGGCGGTCGTCGCCTTCTCAATGGCTTCAATCGATGCGTGCCACTTTCCTTTCATCGCCAAATGCAGTTTCGGGAACAGATAGAAATCGCACGGAGCGAGATCTGGTGAATAGGGCGGATGATGCAAACGAATAATGTGATTTTTGACCAAAAATTCAATTACAAGTCGCGAACGATGTGATGGTGCATTATCGTCCAAAAGAGTCCAACTGCCGATTTCTCGATATTCGGGCCGAAGACGACGAATTCTTGCCAGCAAACGCTTCATGACGCCCAAGTAAACCTCTCCAGTGACTGTCTGGCCGGGCTGAACAAATTCTTTGTGGATAATTCCTTTTGAATCGTAAAAACAAATCAGCATCACCTTAACTTTTGACTTCACCAAGCGACTTTTTTTGGGTGGTCCTTCATCCGGCGCTCTCCATTCAGCACTTTGCCGCTTTGTTTCGGGCTCATATTCAAAACACCACGTCTCGTCACCAGTTACAATCGATTTCAAGAAGTTTCGATCCTGCCGAGCACTTTTAACAATGTCTTTGCAATGCGCAATTCGATCAACTTTTTGGTCTTCGGTGAGTTTGTGTGGTACAAACCGCGAATTAACCTTCTTAAGGCCCAAAACTTCGGTCAAAATGCGGTATGCGGTTGTTTGAGGAATGCCTAATTCCATTTCAATAACTTTCATCGACGCATTTTTGTTATGTTTGTTGAATTCACGCACTTTTTCGATGTTTTCTTCCGATAATCCGGTTCTGGGACGGCCTGATCTTTCGTCATCATCCAGCGTCTCTCTACCCGATTTGAATCGCCTGAACCACTCGTAAACTTGCGTACGGGATAGACACTCATCACCATATGCATTTTGTAGCATTTGGTGCGTTTCAGTAAAAGGTTTACCCAGTTTAACACAAAACTCAATTGCAGCTCGTTGTTTGAAACTCATTTTCCGACCGATGTACACAACACACTGACAGTTGAAACGCAATAACTTTGTTGCCGTGCATCCAAATGTCATGACATTTATACCAGTTGCCAATGAGGGACTACGCCATCTACCGGTAAAATATTACAACAGATGGCACTAGTGGTACTATTTGTTTTCAACAGTTCGGTTTCTTTCGGAATGGAGGGTGTATATCCATTTCTGTTCAAATTGCAAATCACGGCAAATTATGTAAATTATGAAATGCAGGCTGCATAATAAACATGTCAATTGTATTTACAACACTGTAATACTCTACAGAAACTAGTTATATAGGCCTATCGTGTAGGCAAAAGCACCTAGATTTTGGCTTTAAATCCAAAACTTGGTGAAATGGAATTTAACCATTTTTGGAATTAACCCCATCAATTAGAGAAGGAATTTGAAGTAAAAAAAAAATTAATATAAATATCCAAGCTTTCCATTGTTACTAGAAGAAAGTTCTCTATTGGTTTAAACGTTGTAGTGTCTGTAATGGTTGTGTATCTGTTTCAGTGCCCAAAAACAAGCAGCGCGTAAATCTTTTAAATAATATTTTGTTATTTTAATCAATAACTTATCAAATAATTCGATCTAAACGCTGAGTTTTGAAGTATTTTTTTCCTGTGATGTTCTAAGCAACTAAAAACGTAGTGTTTCAATGTTCAAGCTAGAATGTGTTGCACAAAATTACTAAAACACATTTTGAATATTCTAATAGTTCCTTTTTTAGATGCGTGTAAATATTCAAATACGCCCCTGGCGTCTTATCGCTGAATCCGGCGTAAATTCTTATATTAAAAAAAAAATATGTCAGTTCAGAAGCATTTCAGTCACTAACGAACGTCTCGATTCGTATTACTGACGTCTTTGAATGTTTAGACACCCCCGGAAACAAATTCTGGAATACGTGCCTGAAAACATGTTACTTGAGTGACTGCTGAAAATTTCCTTACTTGAACTGCACAAATCACTACTAAATTTTCCTTGTAGGTTCTGATTACTGATTGTGCTTTGACAAGCTACACAGTATAACCCCACAACGATAAGGTTGTGTTCACATTTTTATTCTGTGCTGTCTGGCAGTTGAAGTGAAAACCAAATTTATTTGTCGATGTAATTGTTATCACTTGGACACTACATGCTGTTTTTTTAATGAAAATAATCTAAGTAATTGTTGTACAGGTAAGACCAAAGTGGCTCCTTTTAAAATAAAAGAACTATCCCCAAAATTGTCAAAAGTCATGGTTTTCCCCGCCCTTTCAGACCATGAGGAATCCAGGGGTGTGTGGCTTATTTCTCTCTAACTTATACTCAATGCTTAAGCCCCTCGTACACGATTCAATAAACATTGAATCAAATTCTTGAACAAGAAGTTGGATGAGTGCGTACACGATCCAACTGGTATAATCAAAGAGTTGTATCCAAGTAGTGTTGAAAGTGCTTGGATGGTGCTCGTACACGATTCAATAAGTTAAGCGGAAGTGTGAAGGAGCCAAAAGCACGCGAGTCGATTTGCACTTTCTGCGTTGAAAGCAGGAACATGGAGTGAATGTTAAACATGATATGCGTCGCTTTTAATAAAATAATAACCTGATTAACGGCTGCGATTCCGTAGTTGGTGATGCCTCGAACATTGACTTTTTATTGCTTTATTTAAAACTCTTTTCAATCCATATAAATTTCTATTTAGTTCCGGTTACACGCACTTCTATAAACATCTAACGACAACTAACAATCCAAAGTGAAAATGCATATTTTATTATTATTTCGTTACATACGCACTCCAGTTGATCAAGATAGCGCCATGTGGAGGCATACTAATCGTGACACTTCGTGTCGGAATACATTTATTTGCGTTCATTACTACATGCAGATTGTAGGGATGCGGCGGTATATTAATAGCATTGCGTCGTATTATGAATGACACGTTATTTGCTACAAAAATCATGGCCACAATGTTGAATAAGCAAAGGCGGGTTAAAGAAGGTTAGATTTTTTATTATATGCGATGCATGGTTTAATGTGCTCGCTCACCAACGTGGAAGCAGCCCAGTAGTTCCAAGTACTTTTCGCTATTCATGTACGGTTTAATGTGCTCGCTCACCAACGTGCAAGCAGCCAAGTAGTTCCAAGTACTTTTCGCTATTTCATGCACGGTTTAATGTGCTCGCTCACCAGCGTGGAAGCAGCCAAGTAGTTTCAAGTACTATTCGCTATTTCATACACAAATTAATTTGCTCGCTCACCAACGTGGAAGCAGCCAAGTAGTTTCAAGTACTTTTCGCCTTTTCACTCTAATTTAATACTTCCATGACTCGAAACTTTGTTATATTTTAAGTTACAGCCCTTCCACACACGTTGGAAAAGATTACATTTTTTCATGCCCTAAAGTAAAGTGTACCCAGATACTTCTATGTTTAGCAGCTTTGAACTTCCTACATACAGTAAATAAAAACTCGACCTTTCCACATAAATTATGAGCAACTCAGTGGTACTTTAAATATTAATATCCTACTGCTTCTAAATACAATACGAACTTTATTAGGAATTATAGTAAACCGTCTGTATCAATTTCTATTGCAATAGTGATTGTACAAAAGCTACAGAAGAAACATCAGGTACACTTTACCTCAGCAAGATGCGATGGAATTTCTTGTAGCGATACTTTATTTATTTTATTTTGATTTTCTGATAATATCTTTATTTCGCATCATAAAAACAAGGCTTTAAAAATTCCCTGCTCCATGTTAACATCTTAATTTTTAGCATTCCGGAAGCACTGTTATCACGTGTTCAAGTCACCAGCGATGTGATTGGTAGATCAGTGCGTTGAATTCAATAAAAATAGGACAGGTTCTAAATAGGACGAATTGGATGAGAAGACTTGAATTCAAGAAATTTCCTGTGTGGAGTCTCTGACTCGTGACGTCATTTTCATCCAATTGCTTGTTCAACGCTCTTGTTCAAGCTTTATTGAATCGTGTACGAGGGGCTTTATAGTTACTGAGGTATGGGGCCGAAGGGGGAGGGGAAGACCTTTGAAACGAGTGTGCGAGTTTCATCTAACCTTTGTTAATTTAATTATAATACTTGTAAATAAACAACAACAGAAAATAATTAAAATAAACCAATTGAACATAATATCAAACAAAACATATAAATTATATACTCAACAAATATAGTCGGTATTGTACATTAATTATAAATTTCAGAGTGAATGTATCTCAAGAAAATTAAGCAAAATAATAATGTAAACGTATTGTGTTTCAGAAGTGTTTGTTATAAATTCTAAACTGTATTCATGTAATATAAACTGTACATTAAACTTCTTTAGTATATATAGTGAGAAAAGTGATAAATTTACTGTTCTTTGAAGCCTGGTTGAATATTACTATCAAGACGATCCCCGCTTCCGCAAGGTTTTCACTTCTTTCGTAGGCTACCAAAAGTGCACAAAATACATTCAAACTTGCGTGGAAAAAGAACTACAAAATTTCTATAAAAATATTTCAAATAAGTTATCAAAAGTTGACACACTTGAGATGCGAGAAAGATTTTTTTTTTTACAAAAAATAAATGAAGTGTACATTTTTTTATACATTGTACACTCAGATTTATAGAAATGGTTGGTCGAAACGCTACAATCTTTAAGTCCAGTGAGTTGCACAATATGGTATTATAAATGAATACATCGGCCATTTTCTGTGAAAGTGAGCGTACCTAAGCATTCAATATAAATACAATTTTGTCCAGGATTTTGTAGATTAGAAACCCTGAATGTTATTTTTAAATATACTGTAGTAATGCAGTACGATACAATCCAAATCACTGCTCTGAAAAAGATCTATTGGTGCATTTAAGTATATTTAATGAAATTTATAATAACACTTTGCTCTCAAAGAGGTCAGGCAGTTTTGAATAGAGATATTCATTGATACGTGTACCATCAGTATAAGAAAAATGAAAAAGTACAGAATTACAAATACTAATAAAATTTGCGTAACTGGTAATATCTGTCTGGTAATGTTGTATTTGTAACTTGAAAAGACACATAAATTGTAAATCTCCTCCAGTAAACGACAAAACAGAATATTTAAATATTTATTTTCTTCGGAAATTGATTATATTATTTCCTTCAGGATACCACAATACGCATAAGAAAACTCTTGATATAAAGGTTCATGAACACTTAAAACAACACAACTGACAATTTTAAAAAGCATCTTAAGTTTAAAAATTCGAATGCTACTTTGGAGCAATGAAATGTGAGTTAAAATATACGACCTTCTGGTTAATATTTTCTTAAATCATAGCTTCAGATACATACGACAAGTTCTTAAAAATAATATAGTAATTGTCTGTAAAGTCTGATTAGAACTGTCAATAGAGAAATGTAAAATTGCTTCATAGAATAATGTATGAATTCTGTAATAGGACATGTCGCGTACCAAAAAGTAGGAAAACATTCCGCCAAATTTATATTCTAAAAGTGTCTGAATTTTAAAATGCTTCCAAGCCACAATAATAATAATAATAATAGGGCCTAATTACTCTATGGTTTACGGAACTCGCAAGTTCATCGCCGCAATAACAAACGTTCGCCATATGACTCTAAACAACCCACCCAGTGCTCATTACTTGTGCATCAGATTTTAATTTCTTGCACTGTTTGAAGATGAACAGTCTTTCTAGACTTTTCAGTCAACTACGCATACTAATGTGACATCTCATTATATGTCTCAAAAATACATTTATAACAAGAGTGACTTCACGAATGTAATTCTGATAAAATTCTAGTCGAGATTGATATGTTACATAATGCCCTTCCCATTTTTTAAAAAAGCGAGCAAGATTCAAGATGGTCAACTTCAAAATGGCGATCATGACAAAAGTACCCTCTAAAAGAAAGTGCATTGACCCGGTATCCATTCATATGTATTTGTTTTCCATTATTTCAAGCATCTGACAAATAAATATGTGTTTTCCGACTTAGATGACACTATAAGTAGGCCTACTTATTCCACCCAGATTTAGTACAAAGCTTGTGTTAATTTGTGGTAAACGTGGATTGACTTCGAGTGAAGTTTATACGATGACTACTTCAGGTTTTTGTACAGACATTTCCTGACAGCTTCATCAACTGTTTGCAAGGACAGGAGCAGAACGCATTTGGAATGACACTGGAAACTTTCTCCATAAAATTTTCTTAATGGAATGTTTCATTATTATTGGTATTTTACATGCGATGTAATCATTGGTATTACTTACATTAAGGTATCTATCTAACATAGAGAAAAAGTTTAAAATTATTTCTTTAAAATAACGTTTTTAAAAAACATCTTTTAGGTACTATAATTTAAAGATATGTAGAAATTCTTCTTACATGAATGATTTTCTTTCTTTTATTTCATAGGATTAGTTCGCCAGCTCCATCTCTTGCGAGCAATTAATACTACGTTGATGGATGAGAAAGATGCTAGGGACATGAGTCCACACATGCAGCACAATCTGTCGGACAATGTGAGGTACTAAAAAATAAAAGCTATACCTTTGCAAATGATTTTCAGCTTCATTATGATAATAATAATCGTACTTCCAAACCCAGTGATTGTTGCGCAGTTGGTATAAATCATTGGCTTCCTAATTAGATGATCCTGGGTTTGAATTTACCGGATGGCCAATAGGCAGAATTTTTTTCAGATTTTTCCTTAGCCATCCATATCAAGTTAATACTGGGATTGAACCTTCAGTCACACTTACGCGTTCACATACAGCACAGAATACGTAGTTCGTTGTGTGAAGTGCTAAGGAGTGCGGTCCATTGGTTTTATTTTTATTTTAGCACAGATAGTCTCCAAAAAGTTTCTTACAATTACTTTCTAAGATGAATCTTGCTACTCGCGTTTTACGCTCCTATGATCGACATTCTGGACATCTTGAAACTTGAATAACACCGCTATTTTATGGCTATATCTTTATAATTTAAAGTGTTCTGAATTCTAAGAATTCTTAGGCTTTTTCTTCAACTTCTTTTGTGTTTATTATGAAGAATTCTCAAGATTTTTTTCTTATTTAATTTCAAATGCACTTAACAAGACATGCTCCATAGTAACTCAACAACAGATTCTCTTATTCAAACATGCCTGGACATTCGTACGCATACATCATTCCCAAATATTTATCTTCATCGTAATGAACCCCCAGTTTAAATAATTATTTCAGTTATGTGCACTCTACATTTATCGTATACACAAATATTTATTCCTTTAATTTCAAATCATTACTCCGTCAAAACTGAAAGGATGTCATTTTACAATTAAGGCTGTCCATTCAAACGATAATAGCTTATCTATCATATTATACACAGCTTAAAACAAAATAACGAGATTACCCATTGACGAGGGCTGATCAACAAAGACTGAGTGTTGTACCGCAGTTTCCTTTGTTGCCGAATGCCTCACCTCACACTTCCAGTCATGGAATATTTACCTAGATTCAACATCACTTGTGTACCATATCCACCTTACAGTCCGGATCTCGCTCCGTGCGATTTTTTTCTGTTTCCATCTCTGAAGGCAAAGCTCCGCGGTACTCACTTTGAGAACTCTGAAGCAGTGGTGAAGAAGTGTGATGCGATTCTGAAGGACATATCAAAAAATGGCCTGCATCACGTGTTCCAGGAATGGAAGGAACGTTATAAAAAGTGCATTCACTCAGGAGGGGAGTACTTTGAAAAAGATCATGTGAACATAGAGTTTGAGTAATAAACACATGTGTAAAAAAATCAGTCTCAGTCTTTGTTGATCAGCCCTCGTACTAATTAACTTCTTCACACCTCCTTTTATATTTTTACTCATGGATTGCTGAAGCGATTTTAAATAGGATTTCGCAGGTTATCCATACACTTTGTGAATTGCAACGTGTCCGTCTGTTCCGAAAGTATTTGGGTTATTTATTGAAAATGTAGCCAATTGTTGAAACACTGGTTTTCTCATAGTCCGTGAGGCATGTTGTCTCTTTTTTAGATCCTTGTAGAATAATCTATCAATTATTTTTTTCCTTGGGTTCGGATTAATGGTAATATCGCAACAGAAGGTCCCTTGCGGTTCAGAAACTTAGTCGAGCGTAAGATTGGGCAGAAGGAACAAGCGTCCGTAGCTTAGTTGGTAGAATATTGACTTCCCCATTCGGGGTTCGATAGCAGCGGCAGACCATACTGGCTATGGGTTTTCAAGGATTTTCCGGAAAATGTTGGGGTGGTAATTTAGGCAGTAACCGACACTTTCTTGCATCACTTTCCCTACCCTATCACCGCCTGAGTCATAGATGCCTAAAGGTCATCGGAATAATTGTATGGAATAATACAAAAGAAGAAGAAAGTAAACACGGCGTCTCATATTTCTCTTGACAACGTATCAAATAGTAGCGACCCGTGGGAAAAAGCATCCGTACCGGAGACCACCATTTGAAGACCTCTTATCTAGATAGATCGAAACAATGACTGGGAAACAGACTAGGAAATCTCTAAAAAAAATTGAAACTTTGAAGCATGTATTTCATAAGGTTGCTGTGGCCATAGATCAAAGAGCAAGAGCCAAGTTAATAGGGTAGACTTTTTGTTCCTTGATTACTTCTTTGATTTTATATGTAGTCAATTGATTCCTACGAATTACGTGCTGAAGAAATATTTGATCCTAAAGTGGTAAATACTTTACGTGGTTGTGTCATGCCAGCAAAGAGCTATGGTTAATTTTTTAAATGCTTATGAGAAACTATTTATTAACTAACAGTAGCACTATGTCGACTCCAGAAGCCAAGGAATACAACCGACATTAACGAATAAAAAAAAAAGTTCGAGGTAATCCTTTGCCGGTAATATATGCGACATAAAATCATTATATTTTGTACATAGGCACAGTAAGGTTCAACGTTTCTTTGTAAAAAAAAAATATAACAGTTTTCTGTCACATTTATTTCCGGTAAAGGATTACCTCCAACTTTTTATTTATTCGTCAATGTCGCGTTTATCCGTTGGCTTCTGAAATAATCATTTGAAATGGGTTATTTGTTGGAGAATCTGTAATGTATATTTCTTTCGAAATGTTGAATATTTACTGTACAGATTGCAATGGCACGGTGGCCGTGTATACACAGTATTCAGGAAGTAATATGATAATTTGCCCCCCGAAATAAATGAGTAGGAAATACCACCTTGCACTGTCCACACAAGCCGACCTGCACCTGGGTAAGGTACCGGATAAAATATAACTTTCACCCGTCACCCAATCCAGACACCTGACAACTTGGCAGCTAAATGTACAAGGCAATATTTCATGCCACCCACTGTGTACCACTAAGCATACTAGAGCATTGGCATCTGCCCTTTCTAGGATTTTAGATAAGATTTCAGCTGTTGCAACTGCTAAGACTAGAAAATAAAAGTATTCAATAAACCTGAGGACAGCTTGGTTTTTCAAAGATACAGGCAGGACTACGTTTAGAAATAAAGTATTTATTGCAATGAAGTGTAAAGGCTTCATTAAACTTCTATAAAATATAAAGTTCCACAACAAACTTACCAAATCTTTACGATCATTATTCATAATATAATTCTTTACATTAGTGCCAGTATGTATTCTGAATTTCATTACTAAATAACTCATATAGTGAAAGCAACTTCGATTGCTGAAGAAAAAAAAATGATTCCATGAAAATTAACCACGTGTCTCATTCAGTATTACGAGCGAACAATGATGAAAAGTTCTTAATGTTTGATAACTCGTGTGCATGTACTCGGTTGAGCAAAACCACAACTACCACTTCTACTCCGTTTGACCAAGGGGAATTTAGCGTTAGAAAAACAAAGATAGGTCTAGATAGGTTACAATCCCCATTAATTAGTCCTACATTGGCGTGTATTTTCTCATTACAATATTTCATTAAAATGATTATTTCTTGCCGAGCAGCATTTAGCACATTACAAGCTGCTAACAACAGCACAGAATATAATCCAAAGAAATTTAACTGCAGAATAATGTTCCACAATATCTGTATAAAATACAGTTGTAGCATTCGGAACAAAGCAAATGACACGAAGTTATAGTTTCGTAAAGAGACAAAGATCCACAAAATAATTCATTAAGTATCTCAAATTATAAATATAACACGATTCCATTACATGACATTACTAATTCAAATAATTAAATAAATATTAACAGAAAGCAAGAGACACGAAAATGTAATTACGTACATAAGATGGCGACGTTACGAAGCAAGTAATCATGGGTTCGATTCCATTTTTAAATTCACGTGCACATCTATTCCCGGGTACGATTCCAATAATTACTTCAATACGTAACTACTTACAAATAAATATGGAAAAATAAATTATACATTACCACACATACTTCAATTGGCACATTCTAAGTAAATATGACCTAGAAATTTAAAGAGGGAGGATTCGACCTCCTACTCCACACTTACCGTGCTATTCAACTGACGCCAACATGCGTTTAGTTGACTACCTAGGCTGAAGATGGCAGCACGATAGAAGGCGCGAAAACAAACAAGCATCTTTGCGTGTAACAAGCGCAGGGAGTTTACAGAGGAAAATCGTTATAAGATGTGTCGTTCTTATTGTAAGAAGAACCTCAAGAATTGTTAATAAAGATAGGATTTCTTATAGATCGTATTTTAGGCTTGAAGGAATGTCTTTATTTGTATGCAATGCTATAATTAAATTAAAAGAATGATACTCTTTTGGATAGTTTGTTTTTATTAACTAAGATTACGAATAACGTATTCGATTTAGTCTAATTATATAGACGAGCTATACTCCATAATTACTTAACCGAAGTTACACCTGTTCCCACGAGCGAAATGGAGCATTGAAGTCATGGAGTGATTCACACAACGACGAAAACTTTGCGATAGCGGAACTTCGCAGCAACGGAGACAAATCTTACGGCGCGGCGGAGAGGATTTTTATATATTTCTTTACGTGAATACCAAAGGAAGGTGTAGTAGATTTTGACTTCAAAAACTGATTCGATGCAATGGATACAGATAAGGTTGATATTGAACTGTTGTTAATTGAAATGGAGAAACGAGAATGTATTTGAGACATTCGAACACAAGAATACAAGGACGGGAACAAGAGAAATGCAGCATGATTTGTGTACTGTTTCCGACCCGGGATTTTAAAAGAAAAGCCCCTGCATACTGTATTTCATTATTACACAACCGTTTAGAAACCCGGCCAGAAATACTGCCAGGATTTCCAGTTGGCGGAAGATGTAAATCCAAAATTTAGTAGGTGTAGGTACAGTTTGCAACGTTTTTATCGAATTTTAACATCACAAATTTGAATGTTCGAGGTATGTGCTCAACTATTAGGAGATGTCAGTCATCCGCATTTGAGGTCTGGGAGAATCCCTGAACCTAGCCGCTGTGGTCCAGGAAATACCATCGCGGACATTGGGTCAGCAAGGGATAGGTACAAGGGTTCGAACTATTCTGCCTGAGGTTTTCCGGGGTTTCCCTTAGTTTCACGAGGCAAATGCAGATGGTTTTAAGTAAGGCTCTGGCGTTCATTCGATTCCCGGCCAACGCCAATTTGTTACAACTTTTTTGCATTTAAAAAAATACCTGTTTTTTCTTTCTGTGTACTTATTGGTCTCCTTTTGATCTATTTTGCATTTTTTTACTTACTACAAAATTCTACAACATAGATAAGTAAGGTTTTATATATATGCAGTTTTAAAATTTTTTCAAAGTAAAATTTATATTGATATAGGTTGAAGAAATCAGGTTAGATTTTTTTTCATTGCACGCGATACCTAAGTTCGAATCTAACCCATACAAGTGCGAAAACTTCAGCTCGACCCAAAGGCAAGAGCATAGGATGTTCAGGGAAATAAAGATACGATGTGACCGAGATCATATTTTTTTTATAGAGCTACTATCAAAATACACTATATACAAATCGTCCATTATTTATATCGGTCTCTATCGATGTGCTTCTAGATTTTATTTCTACCCTTCCTTATTATAATTCCACCCAAAGACCTGCCGCAGATTTTACGGCTCACAGTCCGGAATATGTAGGATCCGCGGAAAACCCGCCAGCTGTCCTCGTAGGAAATGTCTTCATTGCTGCGCGGTACGTCTTATGTAGCCTTTATGGTTCTAACATAAGATCCAACCAGCCACCCTAATATCGAATTAAAGCCAATATGGAAGCTTTTACTTCAGAAACAGTCTTCTTAACACAAAAGGAATACAAAAACATTACCCAGTTAGATCAACATAGACGAGTGGTTAGAGTAACAGACTATAAAACCTCGTCGCACATGGGTGGAAAATTCACAAACCAATAAATATATAATAGCGAAAATAATGCAAAAAGGACAACTGAATATGGATCACCACTGTGTGCAACACGCCCTCAAAAAAATAACGTGCTCACGTTTGGGTCACTGAGAAAGGAGCAATGGCCAAAATAACGCCATTACAGCTGAGATAAGGCATCAGTTTAGTTTCTCTGCCAGGGCACCGGCGGATACCTCTAACGACTCCCAAAAGGAGAAAAGTTACAAATGGCAGCTATATGATTATTGTTTCTTAAATACCTCCTTAACGGTACCGTAGCGGCCATAATTTTTGACGGACCGCAAACGGCCGGCCAGCGAGTGACGGCGACATTTGGCGGCTATTCGACTGTTGTCACCAAAATACCGCCTTGGCGGCCGAGTATTTCTTCTAGCGAACCGCCGGTGCAGCAGACGTCGACCCGCTTATGTTTTATTTATCTGGCAGATACTATAACCCGTCTTCAACCTATTCCATCGCGTCTTGAACCAAAGATGCCAAACGCCATAAATAAATTCAAATTCAAATAGCTTTTAGAAAATTTTGCATAGGTAGACCGGGGAAAATCGGGCCATGCTTCTAATAATCATAAAAATGAAGGAAGTTTTTTTCTTTTTCTTAGTTTTAAGTAGTGAATTACAACCTCACAAATAAAACAGTGAAGATAAATGTTGTTAATTAATGTGTGTCTGTTGTCTAAGCAGAAAAATTCACAAATCGGCCTGTGTAGGTTCTTTAAGCTGACACGGTTGCAGCTAAACAGGGATGTAATATGGTCCGTCTTTGAATAATAAATGACTAACAGTAATTCCGCCAACCCCCTTCCCATATAATAAATTACTACCAGCTACATGAGAACACCTATCCAACTTTAAAAGGATTACTGCGCATAAGGGCCTCTTTCTGCCCCTCAATCGATTTTACGGAAATTTGGGAAGAAATAACTAGACCATATGAGAGTTCAAATAATCAAAATCCTATTTCCATACCACGTCCGGTTCTCATGGAAAGTGCGTCTAAAAATGACCACTTCCGAATTCTAATTTTTATAGTGTTGTTCAAAATATATTCTGATATCTCCAGAATGGCTTAAGCTATCAAATTCAAATTTCGTTTGAAAAGTACTAATATAATGAGAATGTTGCAGTGTACACTGAAAGGCTATATCTTCAATCGTTTTGGAGATAAAAATTAATTGTCTTATGTAAACGTTCAATTTTACTTATAAAAAAATGCACCTTTCGCAGGTAACTTTGTGTTGTTTAACCATCAGCCCCCACTAGTTACAAAACGATACTTCGCTCAAATAATCTTCATGTAATGTAGAAAAACATATTCAAAAATCATTTTGTAACTGATGGGAGCTGATGGTTAGAAGAAACATTTTATACTCTAAAGTTGAGTACCTCACTTGAAAGAATATGTTTGAAATTCAGCTAAATAAACTTTCATATGTCATAAAGTTCTTATGATATCCAAACCACATTGTTTTGACAAGTACGGATATTATGAACACATCACAATAATAATTTCTAGTTTATAACTTCAGCCATGTTTGAAATAGAATGTATTTACTGCTTATCTCGCTAACTAGGAGCACGGACGTTAAAATATCAGAACACATGCTTAATAACAACATCAAAGAAATGCGAGCATGTATGTCCTCAAGAGGAAATATTTTCGTCGTCGACAGAGGCTTCCGGGATTCACTCCATATTCTATCAGACTTAGTTTTCTAGTCTGAAATGCCCGAGTTCCTGTAAAAAGGACAAAAAACAGCACACGACCTTGTAGGCAAATGAATCAGCAATAGTAAATAGACTACGGTGAGTGGTGGAATCTGCGAACAACAGAGTTAATCAGTGGAAGGCCCTGGATCATGTAATACTCAACACGCAAAAAGGTAATATAGATTACGTCCGTGTCGTGTTCCATTTGCAACGTCTATTGGCTTCCACTTGTGGAAGACACGTCTGCAGATTGTAATAACCTCTCCTTGTTTTCGAAAAAAAAAAATACGAGGTTTGGTCCGGGTTGAAGTGGACGACCCGCACACATTTAACATAAATTAGTTCTGCCATATGAATTCTATTTCCACTGGAAAAGAGTTGAGATTAAGATATCCTAATACTACGTTGGTTAGATTTACAGGATAAAGAACCAAAGCCCCTGTTTAATAAAAAAAACTGACAATTTTAATTAAACATAAGATGGAACAAGCTCAATAGTACTTACAAGCTGCACTTTACAATCACTTGCATTCAACTCAACTCAGTCACTTTGACCACTCGCCCTATCAACTTCTCTCTCACTTCGGAGTAATAATATTGAAACACAATATACGGTCTTGCTAAATATGAAAATTAACATTGCACTCTGGCTGTTAATTAACAGAAATAACCACAAAAATATACTTTTCTGGTCGAAGAACAACTTCTCTGCATTCGACACTTTCAACAAAGATCGTAGCGATATTCTAATACAATTGCTTCGCACACATGCAAGTGCATAACCATTAGACAACTTCTCAATAGCACAAAATAAACAACTTTGATGAATATAAGCCACTCAATTACAAAGACTTTCCTAGAGAACCTGATATTCACTTTGACTTCGTAATATACATACTTTGTTCTTATAAGTGGAACCCCAATTCACTTCTCTGACCATGAAGAACATAAAAAATTACTTGCTGCCTCTTCAACAGTTTACTTCCGATCTAAAGTAGTGGCGACTGGCGAGTTCTTTCCATCCTTTAACCGGAGAAAACAATTGAAAAGCAGATGGCGTTAATAATCATCGTTACCATCTATATAAAATAATTATGAAGTTGAAGACTTCAGTAGATTACAAGATGAATATATCGCAACAAAAATGCAGTTACTTGTGGAGAAAATGCAGTACTTGTGGTTTATAAGAAAATGTCAATAATGAACGGTGGGATAAACAGGAAAACACAAAGTGTAGTTGTCATACAAAATGTGGTTTGGATATCATAAGAACTTTATGACATATGATGGTTTATTTAGCCGAATTTCAAACATATTTTTTTTTTTCACGTGAGGTAATAAAATTTTGAATACAAAATGTTTCTTTTAACCATCAGCTCGTATCAGTTACAAAATGATTTTTAGATATGTTCTACATTACATGCAAATTATTTGAGCGAAGTGTCGTTTTGTAACTAGTGGGGGCTGATGGTTAAACAACACAAAGTTACCTGGGAAAGGTGCATTTTTATAAGTAACATTGAACGTTTACATAAGACATTTTTTTTTATTTCCAAAACGGTTAAAGATATAGTCTTTCGGTTTACATTACAGCATTCTCATTATATTCGTTCTTTCTACACGAAATTTGGATTTAATAGCTTAAGCATTTTGGAGATATCAGAATATATTTTGAACAACACCATAAAAATTAGATTTCAGAAGTGGTCCGTTTTGGACGCACTTTCCATGAGAACCGGACGTGGTATGGAAATAGGGTTTTGATTATTTGAACTCTCATATGGTCTAGTTATTACTTCCCAAATTTCCGTAAAATCGATTGAGGGGCAGAAAGAGGCCCTTATGCATGCGCAGTACTCCTTTCCACACTGGGGCGTATAATCTCACTAGCAAAGAACATTTTAAGAGGAATATGGAATATTCTATGCAATTCTAGACTCATTTTCATGGAAATGGACATATAAATTGAATATGCTAATGTCCGACTTTGGAATAATCCTTGAATATTCATTTGTCTATCAATTATTGAGCAATTCCACGAATATGTCATACCCCGGTAGTAGAAATTGTAACATACCATGGATTTAATTTAATTTATGCAATCAATTCTTGGAAAGTATACGATGTATGTTTACGTAAAGAAATTTAAAAAAAAAATAGTTGAAATACGTCATGAACTTCTGTTTTGGGATTATTTAAATAAATTGCAAGAATAACACAGTTTCACTTCATTTTAACAGTGAGTTATTCAAATTAATATGTAGGAATTTAAAATTAACAAAAAAAGCTCTATTAAACTTCGTTCTTTTGTATACCGACATAATATATTAGTTCGTTTCTTAATCATTTTCCTTATGCCCTGGCAAGCATTATAAAAATCGACTACACAATTATGTCAATGCTTGATGCTCCACCTATAAAAAGTACTATAAACTGTGGAATTTTTGATGAAAAGTAAATTGCTTTTATATGGTGCGTTTAAGTCAAACGCTAAACAAAAAAGTGTTTGAAACTATTTTTCTAATCCCAATAGGTTTTGTGTAAATCATTAACGAGCGATACCATGCGTCACAAACTAACATTCAGAATATAATTTTGGACTGTACTTGCCGTATAAACGATAAGTTCGAAAAATGCTAATTGGATGATATGGTAGCAGAGATATTGGGGATCACGTTCCCGATTAAATAACAAAATCTCGAGTAGACAGCTTAATTCTTGAGTGCCAATACCAAAATTCTTCGGTTCACGGTCAAAATTTCTTATGTTGTTACCACTACATTTATTTTGCATGTTTTTCTACTTATATTTTCCCTCAAAATGTATACATACTGATAAAGATGTGTGTCAAGCTCAGACACCTGCCTCGAAAGCATAGCGTAACTTAATTGAGTTTCGGAAGTTTTACAAAAACTGTAGTAGTATATCAATTATTCTTGAATAAGATTAAAAATTACGGACAATTCTCGAGTAAACATAACAATTCGTGAATGAAGGCCAAATTCGGAAAATTTTCGAATAGAAATCCACATATTTCATATCCTGAGTAGCAGACAAACATTTTCTATTATTTTTCGGACATATTAAAGTTGTTCGCGAATTCTCGAATCGCGAATTTCCGGAATCTCTACTCTCTATTTGAAGTTGCCGTCACGCCCTGACAGTTTCGCATCATAGACTGACACTTTGATGTGTATTTCCTTAAACTCTCTGAAAGCATGGGCCCAACAAATTTTCTAATATACCACTTAATAAGGGAATATTTGAAGTTCTATTTTCATAAAAACAACACTAGGTTAAATGTAGTAACAGCATATAGGAAGAAAAACAGAGCCTGACATACTGGCATGATCATGCAATTATTTCGAGTAAACAAGACTGGAAACAATGGGTAATTAATTAATTTGTGTCGATATATAAAAGAAAAAAGTTTATGTTAAATATCGCGGTTAAAATCTTAAAAAAAAAAAATTAGAAGTTGCAAGAAATCAACAAGACTATCGACCATCAAAATGTGTGGAGCCCTTTGATTTTTCAAATGGGAAACCCCATTTTTACTGCAGGTTCTGTATCTGCGGAAAAAATAAACCAGAATATGTCTTGCTCAAAACTGTAGGATTTGAGTCCTGGGCCCCACAAGACCGAAAACAGATTAATGGTGAGAAGTATAAAAAGTTCCGGAACGACTAAATAATTATCTTGGTTAAAGTGCGTATTTAAAAAAAAAAAAAACTTGAAAGGCAGAAATTTGCAGGAAATCAACAAAGGCTATCGAATGTGCTAGCCAATGAAAATGTGTGCTGTACTGTTCTACATTTTTGTACTGTTCATAATTAAAATTAAATAAAATTGTAGCTTTTTTTTCTAATTTTTAAATTATCCAACAACAGAAGTTCACTATGTATCTGTACTAAGACTTTTTAAAATTATTTTTAGTAAACACACATCGTATACCCAGGACCGCAGCTTGTATTTTTGCAAGGGGAGTAAACTGCGATTTTGGTGCATCTTCGAAGGACTTTAAAATGTACAACGGCCCATCCTTATCTCCATTTGGCTCCCCTAGCCCGGCGCTTGGGGCACGTGCGCCCTTTGCTCCCTCCTACTTGCGGCCCTTGATTCCTTCTAGAACCTATTGCACTAATCTACAAAAAAAAAAAAAAAAAAAGAAAGAAAGAAAGAAAAAGAAACTCCACTGTACGTTTGACTTTTTACGATTGGGCTTGACATATTCGTGGAATCGCTCTAATATGGATTTAAAATTTTGGAACAAGAAATTTGGGCACGCATTATATTTTTTATAGTGGTATCTTAACTAGCATCTGTCCATTAGTGTTTATTTCTATGAGAATGTACAAAACTAAAGCAATACTTATAACCGTAAATCATCTAATAATTCACAAATGTCAGTACGTGACGTGGTGTTTTTCCTCGTATACTCTTATTATTCTGAAAATTTCTTAATAAAAATAAAACGTAACACATTCTTCGTTTACATGATGTATTAGAAAATTTTGTTGGGCCCATACTTTTAGACAGTTTGAAGAAATGTATGTCCGAGTGTAATTGTAAGTGCGGATTGCAAAAATAGCAGCTTTAACATTCAATACATTATAGTGTTTTTATTGTTTAGGTGATCTTTCACAAGGAGCGTGTTCTGCAGTATCTCGTGTGTCATTCGATGTGCTCAAGTCGCCTTAAAAAAAAAGAAAAAAAATGTCAGAGATCTTATAAGGCAATTACAGTCGAAAAGTGTAATATAAAAGTCAGTGCGTAACGCGTGAAATCGCTCTGTAGTAAAGGTCTCAATAATTTCTATTAAAAAAAAATCCTTGTAGCGTTAAAATGTGAGAACATTGTGTACATTTTGTAATTCTCCGATTAGTTGGGTGACCATACATACTCTTTTAGAGATTCAAATACTCTATCCGAAAATGTCTCCAATTATACTCTTTTCCTTATCTTTATAACTTTTAACGTATATTTTCGAATTTAATGTCTTGAAAATTTCTAAATTCTGAATACATTATACAAGAATGTAGTTAAAAATTAAACATAATCTAATCTAATGAGAGAAGGAATGCAGGTACTGGATTTTCAGGTGCATGTTTGACTCTCAAGCTAATGTGTCAATATCATTACATCGCTTGAACTGGTGTGGCGAGTCATCCAGTTTTACATTCTTTTCTTTAGTTCACAAAGGTTCGTGGTGTCCTCAAATCTTGCAACTTTAATTTAACTCATTTTCCGATATCATACAATGATAACATTTTGCACACCGACGTAAGTCGGGTGACAATAAAATATTTAATTTTTACTTTCATATATTTATATATTTTTAAAGCATATTTTAATATTTTCTTAATATGGACTTCTTTATCTTAAAATAAATACTAGCCTACAACGAAATTCGGTTTGGTTGCGCAGAACACTTCAGGATTTGGGTCACAAAAGATTAGCTTGAGACAAATTATCGGAACACTGAAATAACTCGAAAAAATAAACTTTTTAAAGACATATTCTTAAACAATTCCTACTAAAATGTAAAAAAAAAATAATATTGTTTATGAATGACTAAAAAGAGAAGCATGGGGCGCGCCAATACAATAATTTATAAAGTACATGAGAACGTGCCCCGTGCTTTTCTTTTTTGTCATGCATAAACAAAATTAATTTGTACTTTTTAGTACGAATTGTTTAAGAAAAGTGTGTCTGTAAAAAAGTTTTTATTATTTTTTCCTAGTTTTTTTTTTAGCATCTGCTAACTTTTCGAAGACCGTTAAATGAACTCTGCCTATGACGGGACCATGACTTACTAGAAGAATGTAAAAGAAATAAAAACACAGATAATTATAAATAAATTCTATTTTTGGTCTTTAGGCATTTTATCATCATCAGTTTATAACTACCGAATCGATAAGGTAAGTCGAAACAGCTTCGGATTGGAATATTTAAAATAATAATAATAATAAGGGAAGATATAACAACAGCTGATGTTCGTTACCTTTTGAACTTCTGAGGAGGTACAGCTACAGAATATAACAAGATTTTTTTCGTTTTCATCCTGCTTTATAGGCTATAATGATAGCAATTATTTAACCTTACTTATATATATTTAATGCTTGCATGCGCACCTGTATAGCAGGCTGTTATTTGTAGGGGGAAAAGGGCAAATTCTCTGGCACCTTGTATGTTTTATTCGTGCCTCACTTATTCGTTTCCTTGTGAGGCAGGGGAGGGAGGGGGTCAGTGTATTCCAATAGGTGTAGGTATGCTTGGGCATTAAACTCCTACCTCTTTCGGTGACAATTAACTCCCTACTATATAGCATTATGTCATACTTTTATTTCTGGTCACCATACCGATTAGAAATATCCATGCAATTCTTCATGGTCCCTTGTGGATGAGTGTTAACGCTCAATGCCTTGTAATCAAGGGGTCTCTGGTTCGATTCCTGATGGTGACACATGTGGTTTGAACCCACGTTAAACTGTGTGTCCTCTCCTTAGAACGTCATCTTCATCTGATGGAAGAAAATGACAAACCACCTTCATTTTACCTTACCAGGGACCAGGGTCAGGACCTGGCTTCGGACAAAGCACCAATCATCATTTCTTCATGATATCAACATATATTCCCGCCTATACTACTATTGCACGACGGTGCGCATTCATTGTGAGAATTCTTTCAAGTAAGATTTGTAATTTCGACTTCCTTCCGCAGACAAGATGCAGCCTCTTTAATTGTCCGTGCGGAAACCGCGCGGCTTCTGTTCCACTCGTGAGAACGAGCTAGGGATTGTTTATATAAATTAAAATAAGTACAATGATATTAATTTTATATTTTACTTGTAAATATTTTCAAAGACTTGCCGACAAATAGTATTAACATCGTATTTTAAAACTAGTCTTCTTCTTTTCAGAACTGAAGTAATATTATTTTTTCTCTCTCTGTTCCATAACAAAAGATTATTTTTTTCTCCTCAATACTAACATTCTTTGTTCTTGCTTTCAGTTTACATAATGAGCTTCAGATGAATGTTTGTCAGGTGACAACGGAACCTAGCACACGAAAAGAAGTCGCTAACTGTACTTCAGCTCATATTCAAGTGGCAAACACTATTACTAATAAAAATAACATTAATCTCAACGAGAAAGCCAGGACCAATATCTGGTAAGTAGCATAATAATACATATTTACAATAACAAAAATAAATAAATAAAAAATAAAATAAATATATAAAATGAACATAAACATAAACAAATCGAAAATAAATATATGCATGCATTATGTGTGCGAATTCTGCTTACATGTACAAATAGATTAAAATAATAAATATATATATATTTAGTCGTCTGAACCACTTATTTCAGAGATAACGAGGAGTGGATTTCGGTTCGGTACTACGTCAGCAAAATGTTCATATCACGCTGCTGCTTCAAATTCGAAGTGATGGTTGGTTAGGTGAGAAATCACCCGGCAAGGCGTAAAGTTCCCAGATGTCTGAGCGGACAATGCAACCCAGTATAAAATATCAGTATAAAAACCCCTTCGACGTAAAGACAACAGTGACGCAAGAATTCTACTCACAAAAGAAGTGATATTTATTTTGCGAGTTACTTTCTTTGTGTCACTATGACGGACGTGTTTCCTTTGTAATAAAATTAGGAGATTTAGTATCCTTCCGCCATAGTGACACAAAGAAAGTAACTCGCAAAATGGATATCACCTCTTTTGTGAGTAGAATTCTTGCGTCACTCTTGTCTTTACCCCGATGTTTTTTTATATACTGATATCACTTATTTTGTAAGGCTGCCTAATAAAAAAAAAAGTGCTTTGTCTTCATACAAAAGGCCGATTTTGGGCCGTATCTCGAAAACAGTAACTCCTATCAACAAAATAAGTTTCGACTTGCTCCAACTTGTTAGAGCCCGCAATTGACTCTCAAAACCCCAGGTACCAGTCACTCTGGGCTAAAGCTAAAAGACAGGATGACGGAGGCCCTTTGCTATCATTTGTGAAAATTCTGTGATTGGGCTAAGAAAGTATTCACCGATTTTGACGTGTGATACACCGTTTGAAAGGTATTGAAGCGTAGATTACGATTACGCAAGCTTCGGACGCCTATATGGTCTGTGGTAAGTGCTATCATCAGAAATGTTAAATTCTGATTTATTTATTTTTTTCAAACCGCCCTATGGGATCCCAGGAAGGTCCTACCGATCCAATTTTTCTTCTTCTGTGTCTTAGTATGGCAAAGAGCTTTCAAATGCAAGTTCAAGCATCAAAATCGGGCTTATAGTTTGCTAGATCCGAAATTAGCTGTATATATGTGAGTGTCGCTAAGACTTGTTGCTTAGCGTCACTCGAAAAACTACCGTTCTTCGTAATACCCTCTCCAAGCTGTGGTCGAGGCCAAAATTTGAAACCGAAATCCTCCTCTGGAGATAACTAATTGTAATAGAGCGTCCATTCTATTTCTAAATTCATCTCGAGGATTTTTTCTTGAATCTTGTTGAAGGGAAAAATCTTACGTTCATATATTGTAAAATTTAATATTAATTTTGTCGGAGTTTTCCCCTTGCAACTGACTTTTTCTTCTTCCGCCGCTATGCCATACTAAAGAATACACCACCCCTAAAATTCATGTCCTTGATAATTCCTTCGTTCGTCAATTCCGACTAACAAGAAGTATATTTAATTTAAGAATCGCGTCTCATTAAGAAACTCTCCCGAATGGACAGTCAAGTCACTTAAAGCAACTTTTTTCTTTAAATACAGTGTATAATTTGTTTAAGGATACCTACTTCAAATGTTAATTTTTTCAGTCGGGAAGTGTCATTTTAAAAATGATTGACTAATGGATAGTGAGTGCAATGAGTATTTTGTATGTAAGTTGGCTGTTAAATATGGTGATGAAGCACTGTTAAAGTATTTCAAGCTTTATCTCATCATACTAGTTACACAAGAGAGAGAGAGAGAGAGAGAGATTGCAAAACTGAAACTATACAGCCTCATCAACTACATCGAAAGTTGATCCTTTGATCCTGTAGATCGAACTCATTGCTTGTCATCAGCTCAAAATTTGCAACTTATCATGATCTCTAGGAAAAAGTATTGGAGGCAGTATCAAGACCAGGGGTAATTTTGAACTTGAAGTTAGTTGTTTCGCTGGTACTTTTCATGCTAACGGTTTCAGGATTTTAAAAAAGAAAAGGAATATCACATCGCTTTGAACCATATTTCAAACAAAAGTTAATTGATGATCTTCAGTTCACAGGGTTGTGTTTGTTAGTACGAAATGTTTTGTTTTTATTCTGTATAATTTGCTCGTTAATCACTTATAACACACAAAACCTTTGTCTATTTTCCCATCAAAGCATCTGTTTGAACGGTATGTATTTTCTTTCAGTGACCCAAGTGCGATCATTCGGCAGATGAACCCAAGAGTAATAGCGGATGAAGAGGATTTGTCTCCAATCAACTGTGAATGTGACGATAACTTTTATGTAGTAAGTTTGATAACTTTCGATAGGCTATATCTTTCTTTTTTTATTAGAAATTAGTCAGTTCTTCCTATAAAAGTTTAAGAGGAAGGTCATTTTTAGTCCTGTAGAACACTGTGTTCTGTGTGGCTGACATGTAACACTCGCTGGTTTGTAATCAGAGAGTTCCGGGTTCAATATTTGCTGAGGAGTTCGATGTTCACTTTAAACTGTACGTCTCGTCGTTAGAACATTATCTTCATTCGGTGGAAGACAATTGGTTCACCTTGGGAAGGGCAAAACATCCATCATCATGAAGTTATCAGACTTTTTTTATTATTATTATTATTTCCCAATTTCATTTTGCCTTACAGAGGATCAGTTGCTTTCATTCATAGCTGCGAGATAAGAATGTTCGCAATTTTAGGCACACTGGGATTCACATTTCACCAAGTTTCTTTTTCTTACATGTTAGAATCATCTTACTAAGAAAATCCTTTCGAACTTTTATCAGACTACTCATACTAAATCTCTTCGAAATGAGGAATTACGCTCATTGTGTTGAACTAAAGGGATACCGGTTTGGTCTTCGATGGAAACACGTTGAAGAAAATCGTGCAAAATCTGCTTAAAATTTTAGCCCCTTACGACTTTTACATCTTTTCCTATCAATCGAAGGCAATGACAAACCGCTATTCATTTACCGTGTCCAAACTCTTTCCTCCAGACAAAAGATTCATTATCATATGATCACCATTAAATATACCGTCAACTGGGGTGACTTTGGACACTTAGCTTTTGAATGTTGTTTATTGATGTCAGAATACTTTCAAGAAGTAACAAAGCTTAAAAATATATTGTGTAGGCCTGTGGTTTCAAGGTACAGTTGTTTTTGTCAACAGTTGCAGTGTAAGTGAAACAACCTGTCGTTGTTGTCTCGCGTATTTTTTTTTTTTTTTTTTTTTAGTTTTTGAGTGGTGGCGGCAAAATCTCTTTACTACAACTCTACCTCTCTACAACTACTACCACTACCTGCTATGCTAATACTAGTAATACAACTGCTTACCTCTACGACTACTTTTACCATTACAATTTTCTATTTGTAGTACCAAATGCTGTTAAAAAAAAAGCAGTTTTTTTTTCACTTCGTGAAAATTTTCAAATAGTGTAATAATGGCGTTTTTGAAGTGACTGGCTCATTTTCTTTGATTAATGAAATCGATGCTTGAGTAATATATATATATATATATATATTCATGCTTAGACACAGTATTTTTTCGTTTTAGCAATCACCTCATCATATGGAGAAGCTGTTGACCTCCTCTGTGGAAAGTTCTAGATCGTCGTCTCTTGAACGAGGAGTAACGAGTCTTCTGGATGAACTTAATCAAAAGGAGGATGAGGGTATTGGTAGCCAATCAGAATGTCTGTCTGATGTAACATTGTAAGTGTTTATTAATCTTACTAAATAACTAAATTTGAATTAGATCGTTTCAAATAGAAAACGTCTCATCAAATTTTCAGTGCTTTACGTTAAATACATAATATATTTCAAAAATAGTTGAAGTCACATGTTATGTGATGTCAGGACGTATAAAATTTTCATACTTCTTTAAATAGTTCTGACTATTACATTTGTCATACGTGTGTTAACTACGGACAATATGTAGATCATGTCTCGGGTGGTTCTGGTATAACTTCTGATACACAGACGACCTATAGCGTAATCTACGCTACTATAAAATTCAACACTTCAATTCAAACATAATTCTTCATTGCTTATTCATTAGAAGTACTGCATACTTGACCATTGTCAAGTTCCGTATGCAAGCATCTTTGCATTTCATATTTCGTGATTTTAAACTGCATTTAAAAACAACACGATTTACCTTCAGACACCCCCTGATCTATGGCGTAACTGTCCGTAATGATTTCAAAATACTCTTTACCTGCTATCTACTCTGTTTCGTATACCGTCAAATACTCTTTTACATCATATTCAATGATTAAAAAAAAACTGTTTACAGCGCACGACAACAAATATCTAAATTCTCACTGTACCTAAGAATTACCTAAGATAACTCTTCCATACCGAGTGACTGTTGCGTTGGTAGAGCGTTGGCTTACCGTTTGAATGGTTATAGGTTCGATCCTAGTGGCCAGACATCCTTAATGATTTTTCCTCCAGTCTTTTCTCAGTTACACCAGGCTAATTCTAGACGTATCTAAGTATTTCTTACATTGATGCGCAACTCAGAAAAATAATAATATTCCTGTGATTGGTACAGACATTTAGTGATGTAGAAGTGCTTTTATATTATAAATTGTCTCGGTTATTATTCGTTTGGGTTCCTGCTCGAGTTCGCTGAATTATTATTGGGTAAAGAATTGTTTTTAAGAGTAAATCTGATTTGTTGTATTTTCTGTATAGACAGACAAGAACATTTCTCGGCACTTAAGAACTTGCATCTCTGTACCTGCCAGTAAAACACACAAGTGTAATGTTACAGAGAAGTAGGGTCGCCGCAAGGCTCCCGCACCGCATGTGTGAACTGGGGCTAATGGTGGTGAATGTCGTGAACATGGATGAAGAGCGAGAAGCATCAATAGGCTGAATGTTCGAAGTAAAGAATTGCTTGGTAGCTCCCAAAATTTATCTTATTCGTGTGCATGAACGAAAACCAGAGTTCCCATTGGTACACGGAGAAAAAAATTGACTGCATTTAGAAGGAAAAAACGTAGACTCTGGTTACAGGCGGCTTTCCTGGCGCTGCACATGCCGCGGCAGGAGGACTGCATTCTGTGTGGGGCTCAAGATTTTCTGTACTGTGTTGGAAGGAACAGGAACAAGGTAGCAAGGATAGCGCAGACGTACCTGTACGTATATTTGGTACAGAACTGACAGGGTGGGGTTCTAGATTCTCATGACGGTGGTTTAGATTTTCTACGTCATACCTTTGATTTCCATGGTCGGTGGTCTAGAATTTCTTGGCTATACTCTTGGTTTTCTTGACAGTAACCTAGATTTTCTAGGCTTAAACTTTGATGTCTTTAGCTGTTGTCTAGATTTTCTTGGTCATGCTCCTTGTTTTCTTGATGGGGGTCTAGATTTTATAGACTGAACCTTTGATTTTTAAGCGCAGGTCTAGAATTTCTTGTCCGTGCTCCTGGTTTTCTTGACGGTGGTCTAGATTTTCTGCACTACACCTTGGACAGTTTGAACGGTATTCTAGAATTTTTTGAAACATACGTAAACATGGCCATACGTAAATATAACCTGTACTTTCTATGCGCTCATCTGCGGTACCCATCCCAAAGTTTCTTTAACCAATTCCACACCATATTGAATTACATAGCACATGCCACAGATCGTTGTAAAAATAAATAGAAAAAGTTGTTTTGCAGAATCCAAATGCATACAAAACAAACAAACTTACCTTCAAATGTCTTAATTAGAAAACTAAATATCAGAGAGGCACATTCTGCTGAGTTCACAAACAGTTCACTTCTTCACTACCGTGCTTAGTTACTATTTTCACTTTATTTACTCGGTGGCCAGTATCAGAAACAGTTATTTTGTTTGGAATACAAGGTAATTGCTTCTCAGCCAATACGCACCATCACAAACCAGTATACACTTATTTTTTACTACGCAGAAGGAAAATCCGTTCACGTAGTTTGTAGTCTCTAGGATCGTACAGATCGTAAGGATCGCACACAGGAGTGGGACTGTGTAGTATCCGTATAAAACTATTTGAAATTGCATTAAAAGGCTTTTCTGTATCCTGCAAGTGCTAACGAGGGGTAGACATGATTTTCCGTCTATTACCGGCTGTACAGATTGATCATGACTGAGCAACAAACCTGTACGTAGCCTGGTATAGAAAATCTTGTGTGTGATGCAGAATCTTGCTAAATTTCACCTCTCCGGAATATCTAGACTAAAATTCAGCAATTTTTCTCTCAGGGTAGAGATGGTCTTACTATGAAGTACAATATCTTCCAATACTAACAGGTTGTCATGACAACAAATAGCAACATTTTTTCCCATACTTAGTAACTGGTGTTGATATTATCAATATACTATATACAAGTGGTAGAGTACGCAGTGTTGAAAGAAATTGCATGTTATAAGCATTTTCTTTACAGATAAGACAGACCAAACTTATGTGTTTGAGCATATGATGTTCCTCAAACGTCTTAACGATGTAATATTTACGACGATATCAAACAGGTTAATTGTAGTTCGTATTATTATTTCTACGTGTAGTGAACTGAATATAAAAGGTTTTAGGCTTACTAGTTGTTTCTTTTTCAATCATGAAGTCGATGTGCTTATCGATTTAGAAACTAAAACAGAATGATTAGGATTAGTTCATACCAGAAGTTTGCCCAGGATTAACCTAATCGCAGGTGTTCTGTTTCCTTTTCCTGTGCAGAAAAATAAGATTTTGATTAGTGTTACACGTAGGGTGTTACTGAGGGTCCGAAACAAACCACTGTGCTACAATTAATCTATAATTTTGTAAATAAATTAATAAGCAAGTTCATGCTTAGTCTTTATCTTTATTATGCAGCCATTCTGAGCAGTCCTAATCTAGCAAAACATGTAGTACAGTACGTATACAGCAGCCCTAATACCTTTTTGTGAGGACCCAACTATACTGAATGGTTCGGGGTCCATTGTTTTCGATCACTTTGTTTCTAACTTCCGAAGAAATTAAAAAAAAAGATTTATAGAATACACATATTACTTTAAGAAAGTAAATGAAGGAGGCCTTTATGGGGGAAAAGAACTCATTCAGAAATCATTGTTTTGATAAAAACTATACTTCTGTGTACAACATATCGGATTTTTTGGTGTATGTTCAAAGAGGTGTCTAGCATGTTCAGTTTGAGAATATTATGAAGAGCACATTCCTTGTTTAGTAATTTAACTTCTATCTTGTTGTGAATTTGTGTATTATTTTGTTTAAATGTTTGGTTAAAACCCTTACCACTTTTGTGTTGCTGTGGTTATTTTATTGAAAGTACTTTTATATCTTTGAACCTTTATTACTCTTCAATAACGATTTAACTCCTTATATGTTGCTCTCTTTATTCCCTTTTATTACTTCTTATTTGTTCACATTTTATTTTATTCTATTTAAAATTAATCGTTTTCGTTTGGCAACTTTTTGTCAATCTCTTCAATATATGTATTATTTCCAGTTATACTTTTAACAGTGCTTGTGCTTATACTTCCAATATATATTTCCAGTTATACCATAAAATTTAACAAAACATAAATGTAATACGAATTTATTTAACTTAAATAATAATAATTTTATATCCGGATAATAAAACTTAGATGTAAGAATTTTCAAAAAAAAATGTGGTTTCATAACCAGGCCAAAGTATTGGAACGCCGTCAACTCAGTAATTCGAAACCTTGTAGGAGTCCTTTTTTTTAGGTAACTCTTGAGAATTCCTTTGGCATTGAATGAACACTTAGCCTTAGTCAATCCTAAATCTATTTAGCCAGTTTTTCCATACGGAACTCCTTCATTTCCGCTCTGACCCTATTATCGAGTTCATTATATCTATTTTCGATGAAATATTATTGAGAATTCTGAGGTAGGGTGCTTAAAGTGTGTTGTGTGTTCCATACATTACAGACAATTTCTGCACTCTGCCTCAGATGACTAGCTTGTTGGAAATAAAAATTATTTTACCTAAGCCGAATTTCGCAACACTTTCTTCAAGATTTTCTTGTAAATGTGTTTAAATCCAAACGTACTCTCTGTGTATTCTAGTAATACAATTTCCATACACCAGTAGAAACTATACAACCCCACACCATTGTATTTACCCCTCCATGTTTGACTCTGCCTACTGTGTTTTGAGGATCATATTCTGTCAGTGATGGCAAGGCTAGGTATAACGCCAGGGTTCCAAGAAGGAAATCGTTTGCGGATAAGACAAGAAAATAAGCTTATTAGTTTGCAAGTGTATATATTTGTATAAAAAAAACAATGACTTCTGGGATAAAGTTCCATGGTAAGATAGTAGAAAGTTAAACATATACCGTGGTGATGACCGAATATGTTTGTGGAAAAGGCACAACACAGAATAGAACCTGAAACAATGTGGAGCAGCAGGTGCAATGGTGTGAGTTTCTATAGTCTCGAATAGTGAATGGAACTTGTATTTATAGGATACACAGTGGGGTTGTTTGGATTTAAACACATTTTACAAGAAAAACTTGGAGAAAGTGCTGCAAAATTCGGCTTCGAAAATATTATTTTCATTTCGAATAAGATAGAGTGCAGAAATAGTTCCGCAGCGGATTGGATAGAACACAGATTACACTTTGAAGATCCTACCTCAGATTTCTCATTTAAATGTCATCGAGAATAGATGGAATGAACCCGAAAACAGGGACAGATAACGTTAAATCAGAACCAGAAGAGATCTGAAGAAAAATATTCTACAAAAATGGGCTAAAAAGGTTCAAGAGTTACCTGGAGAAAAAGTTACCTGGACACTTACAAGGTTTTCAGTCATCTTAGCTGGTGGTTTTCGAATACGTTTATCAGGTTATAAAAATTATGTTTTCTTTTGTAAATCCTTGTAATTTACATTTAAGTTTTATTTTCCAGCTAAAATTATTATCATGTAAGTTAAATAAATTTGTGTTACAGTTAATGTTTTGTTAAGTTTAATATATATACAGGAACGTGGGAGAATCGCGCCCAGTTCGATAATGCCACCCATCATATTACCCGGAAAGTACGAATGTTGAATCAACCCTTATAGTGTCATATTCTAGAGCTGTGAATGGGCATTAAACGGGAAAAAGTGAGACATTCGCGCTCTTTCCGGGCTTTTATGTCGAAAAAAAAAGTGTTTTGAGCTACTGCGTTATAATTCGAATATGATTTTGTTGTCAAAGTAATTCTAAAAAGTGTAAGGTAAAAACGGTAATTTGTTAGTACTATTAAAAAGGGGTAATGGCGCCCACTATGGGCGGCATTTGCCCAAGGCAGTCGACAATGCCTGACAATGTACATAAACGTACTCTTTCCTTTTTGTTTACTTTGGATAATATAAATAGTCGTTACATTGAACCAAAGAAACAACTTTGTTACACTTTAGTGAATATTTAACATCCAATAATTAGGCACCGTGGAAGCTAATTGAAGTTTCAGCTTAAAAGTACAAATACCACCTTGTACACAAAACATTTGCCTCTAATTCCTGTAATTGACCTAAATAATCAGTTATAGTTTTAAAATATTACTTCTTTATGTATAATGTGCAACAATCGTAATTTGAACGTCATCCACTAACATGAGCGGCATTACCCGCACATTTGCGCCATTACCCGAACAAAGATGCTGCGGGTAATGGCGCACAGACGATTTTAGAACGTCTACTGTTTCGTGTCCATTGTTTTCAACAGAAGATCTTCGTTGTATTTGTCAACTAGACTATGCCCTACAAATCCATGTTTAATTTACAAAAAGATGGAAACGTACGAAGATATTAGAATTTTTCCTTTATTGGGCGGCAATCCTCCACTTTCCTGTACCCACGTTTGTAGTAATAATTTAGGGCAAAATATAGCTTTGTTTAAGTACTTTCGTCGGCCACTGTATAAATATTAATTTCTCAGAATTGTTCTGTTTCTTGTTATTTTACTTTGATCATAACATACAAGATAATATTCATTAATTTGTCCTTGTCTTTATTTTCTGTGATGCTGTTTCCGTTTTCAATGTCAGTGCTACTTTCTTACAGTGTAATCTAGGAATGCTATGCAATAGCTGTTGTTATATTATTATTCCAGCACTCTTCTCTCTATGTCTCCCTTTTGGTGCGTTTATCGTAGACATTTACATTTATCTTTAACGCATTTCTTACTAAATATTTATTTTAAAATTTATACAGATAAGTAAATTATAATCTTTCTTCTTTCTGTAGCTCAGAAAACGAAAAAATGACTCCAGTAGATCTGTCGTTGACAACAGAGGATTGTACAAGTAACTGCAGGAATACACCTTGGCCCAGAGTAAGTTTTAAATGTGTGAGTGTCATTTTTTAAAATTTAGTTTCTATAAACAACCGGATTGTTAATTCAAATATGTCTATTAAATTTTATATTCTATCGGGTTGACAAATTTATACGTGAAATATAAGATTATGTAGAGCATTGCTCTGGAACAAGAGAGTAGAGACTAGAAAAATTCTATAATATGATCCTTTCCATGCTTTGAACAATCAAATATCTATACCGCGTAAGATCGCCTGTTCAACTGCAACCCGTTCAAAAAAGGCTAAGTAATAAGGGGAAAGGCATTGATTATTTCCGAAGCTATCATTTGCTGTGAATACAAGACCATAGCTACAGGAGGAACATGACAGCCTACCTCTCAAATACTTGTAGTCCCCACTAGAACTGTACGTTGCCTTAGCAATCGGAAGATCCCACCTTTCGCCCATCGTCACTGAGGTTTTTTCCATGGTCTTTCCTTGTGATCTCTACTGCGGGTTGCAGCACCTTCACTTCGGTCAGTCCTAATCATGAGGTGGGTAGCAAAAATAAATGGAACGTCTATCTAAGTCTATATCCACAATCTTCTACTGGGTAGCCATAAATAAATGTAGTGGCAAATATCCTGATGCAAGCAAGCACTCAGAGAAAAATCTAAGTTGGGAAAATAACTTGAGAGCCAAAGAAAACTTATCTAATTCGTTAGTAGCCAAAAGGTAAAAATAACATACAAATTGGTTCAAGAGAAGTATAGCATCTGCGAACTGCAGAAGCATCGATTATCATCAACAAACAGATCGACTAAACTTTAGAATATGTTCTAAGAAGAACGATAAAGTATTAGCATAAAATGTCAAAGGGTTACTGAACTATGAATAATAGCTATAAAATGCGGGATGATGGCCATACAGACTGATAACTAACTCGCAGAGTATTATATTAGATCTCATTACAAAGCATTACCACTCAATATAGATGCAAACTCAAAATGTCTACGAGTAAAATGCCCCATGTGGTCTAGTAAGTTGGAAAAATATTGTAGGCGAAACGGTGCAATTATAAACCCATAACTTTATAAAAAGTCATTTTTACTTAATTTTGAAATAGCAGAAAGATAACCCAAGTATATTTTAACGTGGATTTAATTTAAGAGCGTAATACCGTAATAATAATAGCTAAAACACGCATAACCAATAACAAATTAAATACTTAAGGATGGTCGCTAGAGGTGAATTTTAATTTAGAAACAAAATATTAGATAGTTTAATATAAACTGTCACAACAAGAATACAATATCATGTTGCTACCAACAGTTCAGATTAAATTAATTGTCAAAAGATATTTCGATAATACTTTCCAGATTATTATATCTGTACCTTCGTGAATTTATGCCGGAACTCTGTTCCGACGCGTTCCGACCGAATTTCAGCACTGGGTCTAGCCCATGTACATTCTTCAGTCTACAAAGTAAGAGCGAGACACAGATTGTATAACAGTACGGAGACACCTTATCTGCCCCCCATGTACACTTAAGACTCTCAAGAAAAGGAACATTTAAACTTATCAAGGATAAAAATTCAGCGGCTGAATATGACCTTTCAAATATCCTAGCTTGTGAGCTTCTAAGGATGTAATCTACAATTTTTGGTAAAGTTGGATCCGAAACACTTTGTGCAATAGAAACCTGGCGGGAATTGAGCCCGTGACGACGCTCACAGAAAGCGAGCGCGCTAACCTCTTGTCCACCCTGAGGGCCTTTCAAATCGAAATAACTGTTCTGTACTTTTTCTCAGCAGCAATTGTAAATTGATATACCCGTTTACTTCATACACTAAACTCACTCATCCGAATATTGTTCATATTTAAGGGTTGAGGTTCTTACACAGTGCCCATTTGCAATAAACAATAAGCCCCAAGCTTCACAATTGAGTCTCACGTAGAATTATAGCAAAAATCGGCACTAAAACAGTTTAAATCATACACATTGTGACGAAGCACATTCTTTAATTAAACACATCAACGAAAAATAGCTGCATACTGCTACTACTAATAATAATAGCTCCTTTATGTCGACTAAATACATATTCATCATTAACGTCTTATCCTGTCGTAGCATTGTATCGTAAATCAAACTATTGTTGTACTAAGATGGTACCCCATTCTTACGAAGAAGCCTGACAAAAGGTTACTATACTAATCAACAGATCGCCTACCTACATCAATGCCACAAATGCTAGCTTGAAATTCAACAATATGAGATCCTATAGCTTAGCATTACGTATTCAATCAGAATGATCTTATATTTCTACTTAATAGACTTGACTACATAAACCGTCCATGACACGAAGGTTTTATTTTGAAATAATACTAAAGTAAATGTAATTTTGCTTAATAAGTACAGGTCAGTAGAAAGAATACAATTCTTAACTTTCAATATGAGTAACGTATTAGGTCTAAAATACTGTGAGTGAAAAGAAGGTTGAACATGAAACGCGGTTACTCCTTTCACCATCTATTGAACGTCCCATGAACTTCTAGTAAGGTTCCATTAAATTGATATACGGTAATATCACATTTTAGCAGTTGACTTATGCGTGTTAATTGTTTATGCTCAAAATGATTTGCTGGTAAGTAATCATAAAAATAGAATTAGTCCGTATTCCTCATGAGTAAGATAATAGCGAATCATATAATGAAGAAATAGAGATAGCCTGGACAGTGTACAGTAGCTAGCATGCAGGGTGTTAGATGTTCGTGAATATATTTTACTCAAGACACTCCATAGTTGCTGCAAGGTGCTCGAGAACTGAGATTGCCGACGGACTTCTTGATTTGTCAACTTGACTCTTTACTTACCCAAAATACGATCCGCACAAATGCGCGCGCGATGTGCTGTGGATTTATTATTCTGATAGCTGAAATCACTTTCAGCCTTCTCCTAAAGTATATCACCAGGAGAGAGGTAGGTCTAGGTCCCAGATAGCACATAAACTTACAGCAAGTTTGCACGTTGTTTGGCATTGCAAGTGTGTAGCAAGTTCGGCATTCCAAGTCTGCAAACTTGTTACAATCTTGCAGCAAAGTTCCTAGTTGACATGCGACAAAGTTCCTACAAAGCTTTCACGCCAAAATGCTATAAACCTGTCTTGCTAAAACGTAGGTAAGGCAACATCAAGCCTGTTGCGAAAAAAATAGTAAACAGTCTGCAGTGCGGTTCGAGCGTACAAACTTCAAATTTGTTTGTCGTCCCTCGCTCTTACCACTACTCTATGGTTCATCATCTGAAAGACTTATATTTTACTAGTCCTTTTATCGTACGAAGACTGTTATGACCACACTGATATAGCAGGTTAGAACCTGCTTCGTTGATTTTACAGAATCAAGTCATCTCAGGAAGAATCATAATGATATGGATACTTTACCGCTTAGGTCAATCTCGTATACTTTTGGCCTTTGTATTGCATAAAATAAAATAAAATAATAATTATCTAATCTAATTTGTTTAACTTATTTTCATAAGATACGTACAATTTTGAAAATTCTGTAAAATGTTGAAAAATACGAAAGGAAGTAAGTGAGCAAATATTTATAAGTACGGACAAAAAGAAGTAAAGTTGTAAAAAAAATACATTTTTGATTGAACCCTGGCTTTCCAGTTAATAATCCAACACGCTACCGTTACACCAATCCAAGAGCTAGTTAAAATTATTTTCGCATCGTAATGTATCCTTCACGTAGCTAAGCAGATTACTAATAGACACCATGGATGATTTTTCCCAATTTAATGCGGCAGGTTTGTTATCGCTAGTTTGCCACAACTCTGCAACAAACTTGCAAATTGGTGCATGAAATTTATCACTGTATAGAAAAAGCAAGACCTTGGTATAAACTAGGCTGCTATCTGGGAAATTAGCACCCAGTTTTTTTGAGACAGGATATTGACCCGAACAGTAAAGTACACATCGACGTAAAATTAATGATTTGATTCTTGCACTTAACATTTATAGGTTGTTTTTATAATTTATTCAAATTCATAGTTCATCTTTCCTTCTCTAGAATCCAATATGAAGTTGGATCTTGATTTAAGGTGTTACTAATTATAAAAGGTTCTTAATGTAGTCAGTGTCTGAAGTGAATGAAAGTTATTTCTAGAACGGTATTATTGACAACAGTTTTTTTTTGTTTTGTTTTTTTTGTAATGGAGGAGCTCCACACACTCTTATTCCGCTCTCATCTTCACTAGAGTCAAGATTATTTCCAGCGGCAGCCTGATTTGGTAGATAATGACCGTGTGTAGCAGACCGTGATGTCGTATATTGTCCAGTCTATTGGGGAACCAGGGGCTTTTGACTGTAGCCTTCACATGTTTCTGTCAATGGGACTTCCTTCTTTTCAGTCTGTTGCTTATTTATTTTCCTTGAATATGTTTTGACACGCACACGGAAAACTAAATTTAATTTGTTTCAAGTTCTCACTCTTTACCGCAGTGCGTTGTTACGTTGAATTTCGTTACAGATCAAAAATTATTCTTACAGTAACCATGTTCGGGTGCTGTATATCTTACCCCAATGTCCTCCTGTCTGTTCAGTTTCACTTTACTCACTGAACTTGTAGTAGACTGCAAAAGAATGCGATTGATATTGTCAGATACGTACATTGTGTTCCTCTATCCGTAAGAATCGGATACTAGTATCTTAACTACTTTATAGCTTTACTTCATTTCCACCTTTGATATACGGTGGTTCAGGGCCCAATCAGTGAAAGTGTTATATATGGTGACCATACGTCCTTGTTTGACCTGGACAGTACCTGTTTGAAGGTCCTTTCCCGGTATTCTAGTCCGTTCTTGAAGTGTCGCCGAACCAAATAATCATTAATATTTTACATATTCAATTTCATAGTCCAGTGAATTAAAAGACAATGGTTTATAAACATGAACAAACGAAGTGATGGTTAATAATAATAATAATGCATACACATAAGAGTGATGCAATGGGAATAATTCTTCTTCACGAACTTTAATCCTATCTTTAAGTCGAGTTCGCCATTTCAATAGTAATAATAATTTTTAAAAAAAACTAAGTTTCGCTCCATGTTAAGATAACTTGAATTAGAGTTTAAGAGCTACATATGAACCTGCAACGATTTGCCCCTTACGTTAGTCGTCCCCATATCGTACTGTGGCTGTCTGGATTTTTGCGCATTCATAGCTTGAGAACACATCTTTCCGGCCACCAACATCCCCGATGCTGAGGACTGTTTCAAAATTGGAGCAGCCCACTATGTCCCTTTTGGCTGCCATCCACTGAACAAGATCTGCGGTGGGAGGATAGTACGAATGCTCTTAGCGATCTCTTTTGGCTAAAATATGTAAGAAAAATTAATAATCAAAATAAAAAAGTTTACATAGAAAATTACACTAATTACATCATTATTATCAAAATACACAAAACAATAGCTTCCAAATGATACTATACACAACTATACTACCTTAACTAAAACAGAATTTCACATATTCTCATATTTACACCAATATATAGACCTCTATAACATCTTATCCAGTAAATAAAGGCAGAACCCAATTACATTGTGCAATATACTCCTTATAGAATAATCAACAAGCACATAACTATATTTTCCCACTGGCCAGTGGATACCTTACCTCAACTCTTATTTACTCTTGATTAATATCTAAGAATTTTATTAACATATATAATCAGGTCTTATATGTATATAAAAAGGAAATTATTTTAAACACCCCGCTGGGAATCGAACCCGTGTCACCCGACCAATGCGGTCCCGACAACGCTAAGCATGTACTTGCTAGCGAAGGCTTGTCAGCGTCGTTTATGGAACTCTACGTCATGACTCGGCCATGTGTAAAAACATGTGGCGCCCGATATTTCCTTCCCAGAATGACTCCTAGAAATAGAAAATGAAGTAACAGCTTGTACCTGCTTTTTTTCATCAGTGAACTGTTGTTTATACCCCTCGCGAAGTTTGGAGAAAAGTAGCAGTAGAAGTAGGGGCTACTTTTCATCAGTCGTAGCTGTGATAACAATTTAGCCAAAATAGCAGTGAAAAAATAGCTGCTACGCTATTTTTGGCCCATCCGTACTGTTTAAGCGCGCACTCACTTACACAGCATGTTACATAGACTTTTGTTCCACGAGTTTTCTAGTGCATTTCGCTCAGAAATTTCTGAATATCGAGGCTATTTGTTGCAATATGCTCAAACCAAGTACAGGTACATATTAAGGACATATCAGAGACCTTTGTTTCGTAAATAACTCCATTTTCACTAAAATGTCAAATAGACGTTTGTTCGCGCAAGCACCTCAATTTCTTTTCGTCTACCATTATGTATGCATCTGAGTGTAAACAATTCATCGACGCTCTCATTCTAGGGCTTTTGTAAAATATTTTCTATTTCTCTAATAGTTTAAGTCTCTATCTTATTCTTATTTTGCACTATTTTTAGAAATAATTTTCCAATATCTGGAAATGTTGAGTAGTATGCATAAGCTCCTGATGTGAATCCCATGATTATACTGGTAACAAAAGTATATAAAAATAGTAGTCATTGTAATTAGAACTCCGTTTCCTTATATCGTATTCCATGACTTACACTTTATACCTTCTGAGTTACTCATATGTAGAGAATTTGATGTAAGTTCTCTTTGTCTAACTTCGCCTTTTCGTTCGTTACAGAACTGTCCACCAGATCGAGTGTTCAAGATAGTTATGCTGGGCGATCCATCTGTAGGAAAAACGTCGTTCATTCAAAGGTAAGACAAATATTGACAATTAATATATATAAAATAAACTGGCTGCCAATGACAGAAGCTAATTGGTGGAACTGTACCTACCGCTATATTACTTAATGTGTGAGACCCACAAAGAAGAAAACAGCCTATTTTTATATAATTCATGTACTTAGATTTTAGAACCTTTTGTACGTCAGTACTAGTCCACTGTATAATCCACTGTATAATCTCGTATAAAAATTGATGTACAGTTTTCTTTACAGTTTCGAGTTACTTGGGTTGTAACTTAAAATGTTATTTTGGGTAGACATCTCAATCCCCTTGCGACATCTGCGCAGCCGCCATTTTCCAAAATGGCGGCCTAACAGCCATTCCGTGATTGACTCATTTACATAAATCTTCGTTTTACCTCTTTCCTGTCAAACACTAAGCCAATATACATCTCAACTTTGGAAGAGCATTAAATATTTTTAAAAATAAGCCCTAGTAGAGTTTAATATCTTCATTACTTCAAAAGTTATGGTAAAATAAATTCAAATTTTAATTTTATTCTTCTATGTGGTAATTTAAGGCCAGGTTATTCATTAACAGTTTGAAAATTGTAATTTTAAACACAAATTACTGTAATTATCATAGACAAACAAAACGTTTTAATGTTCATCTTTTACAATATGGATGTAACAATATTTTTCTATTTAATATGGTTAACTATAGAATTAATTATATACTGTAATTACTTAGCATTTCCACATTTCCTTTGGCGTTTACAATAAATAGTGGAAAACAGTGTTAATTTTCTGCAAATACGCTGTCTTTCCCAGCTTTGTTTGCACCCGTGCATTCGTAAAAATATTCCTTGAAGCTATTTTAGATATTGGTCCGGCTTAAGAAGGCCATTATCTTCTTTCCAATTGTAATATTCTGGATTCTCCCTCCCTCAACGAAGATTTACTTAAAAGGGGGAATCACGGAATGGCTGTTTGGGCGCCATTTTGAAAAATAGCGGCTGCGCAGATGTCGCAGGGGAATTGGGATGTCTACCCAAAATAAGAGAAAATGTGTACGAAAAGTGTAAGTTTTTTTTCTTCTTTACAGTCCACTGGTATATTTCTCAGTCTCTATACAGATCTCGAAACTTCCTTACATTCTCTTTTTTTGATGATGAAATAATTAAACTTTCGAATATGTCTGTAGATCTACTAATAATCACGTTATTTGTTCATAACATAAAAATTTATTGTCGGCATTGAAAACTAATGCCTTCCGTCATTGAGCTTATGAATGCCAAGTTGACCACTTGATGGTACCATGTGTTTCCAACTGATGATGATATGATATTTTATTTATAGTGAATGAATACAGTATCCTTGTTATTAAGATGAATTTCGGTCCAATTCAGAAAATACATCGAAAATTACAATTAAGTTGTTAGTGTTCAGTAGTATAGAACAATAAAGGAAAACTATAGAAGGCCAAGGCAAGTGTACTTGTTTCTATGATAACCTTCTGAAGTACTTGGTTTCAAACATTAGCAATTTTTAATCTTTACAAAATATTGTATTTATATAATCGATTTCTTATCATTATGCTTTACACGACTTCCATTAACCATCGATTATACAGTTTTTCACCGTGGCTATAAATAGTCTCTAGATCTTGGTGGTAAAGATTTTAGGTTTTCGCACCGTTTCCCAGTTGTTGTCACCTTAACAAGATAACCAAAACGGATATCTTGAATGCCGGGATGGTAGCGTAGCGTCACTCACAATGAGACGACGCCAAAATGTACATCCACTTTGCAACCAAACATATATGGGGCGAAAGTACATCGAAAATAAAGGGACATGTGTCCCGGCATTCGTCCAGATAGGCCCACGTTAATGTAGAAAAAATATTATTGTATGGAAAAGAGGATTTAACCTGCATGGATTATCGATATTTTGACTTATAGAAGAAATGCATCATGTTGTCAAGGTGAAAGTAAATTGAAAATAAAGCGATACGTATTTCGGCGTTTGCTCGAACATTGCTATTGCAAGAGGAAAACCGAACGATTGCTATAAGGTGGCCCGTGCACTTATGAACCTTCCCTTGTGAGTTGTGCAACCACTGCTCACTTGTTCTCTCCCGGCAACCGCCGCAAGTAAAGTGAGGTTAGTTTGAATAGTATAAATACAGTACATACATCGCCATGCCGCACGAAGCACGTGCATCCCAACCAGGATGCTAGAAGAAAGAAAATGGCATATACAAGGTGTCCAATTTTAATCCCACCACTGGAATATTGGAAAGCACTGAAAGAAAATACAAGAAGTGTGCAGTGGAACATGTACCGACAGAGGGGGGGAGGACAGCGTTCCGTGTGCAATAGAGCGATGCCACATGCATAATGTTGTCACCTCAACATAAACATTTTTTTTTTCAACTGGGATGAAGGTTCAATACTTTCGGAGGTGATAGTATGACTCATGATAAAAAAGTTTGTATTAACATCGAGCAAATACTGCTTCGTTTTGGAGATACAGTGATTCCAACTTGGAACCGAAAATCAACGCCTAACAGGTGAAGAAAATGAATAATTCTCAATAGATCAGAAACGACTCATTGAATGAAAATTTCGTTTGCAGTAATTAGTATGTAACAACATAGTGGATATCGGGATTGAAAACACGATATCGCCAGGTTGTCAGTGTTACCAACCCGGTATAGCGTTTAATTTTTTCAAATGGCACTACTTTGTATAAGTAGCTACTTTGCACTCTCTTATGGTGATAAACAACATACAAAAAGCACAGATCGCAGTGTTGCAAACTGTGGATAAGAAGAAAAGTTTTCGCGATATTATACGAACTACGTATTTCCTTAGCATATTTTATCCCAGTTTGCAAGCCTGCGATCTGTGCTTTATATATGTTGTTTATCATCATAGAGAGTGCAAAATAGCTAATAACACAGCGTAGTGCTATTTGAAAAATTAAACGCTATACCAGGTTTGCAACATTGACAACCTGGTGACATCTTGTTTTCAATTATGATATCCTCTATGTTCTTACATACTAATTACTGCAAACGAAATTTTCATTTAATGAGTCGTTTCTGATTTATTGAGAATTATTCATTTTCTTCACCTGTTAGGCGTTGATTTTCGGTTCCAAGTTGGAATCACTGTATCTCCCAAACGAAACAGAATTTTTCCCATGTTCATATAAACTTTTTTGTTTATCGTTACTCATACTATCACCTCCGAAAGTATTGAACCTTCATCCAATTTGAAAAAATATAAGTTTATGTTGAGGTGGCAACGTTGTGCATTGCTCTATTGCACATGGAAGGCTGTCCCCCACTGGCTGTCGGTACATGTTCCACTGCACACTTTTTGTATTTTCTTTCAGTGCTTTCCAATATTCCAGTAGTGGGATTGAAATGGGACACCCTGTACATACTGCTTTCTATCTTCGAGCATCCTGGTTGGGATGCGCGTGCTTCGTGTAACATGGCGATGTACGAACTGTATTTATACTATTCGTACTAGCTTCACTTTACTTGTGCCACATACCAGTGTAGGCAAAAGCAAACTTCGCGTCAAAGTTGCACAACTTGCAAGGGAAGGTTCATAAATGCACGGGCCACCTTACAGCAATCGTTCGGTTTTCCTCTTGCAAATAGCAATGTTCGAGCAAACGCCGAAATACGTATCGGCTGATTTTCAATTTACCTTGACAACATGACGCGTTTCTCCTATAAGTTAAAATATCGATAATCCATGCAGGCTAAACCCTCTATCCTAAACAATATTTTTTTTTCTACGTTAGCGTGGGCCTATCTGGGCGAATGCCGGGACACATCTCCCTTTATTTTCGATGTACTTTCACCCCATATATGATTTATTGCAAAATGGATGTACATTTTGACGCCGTCTTCTTGTCAGTGTAACACGTCAGTAGACCTTATACTAGCGAAAAACATGTATTGTAGATAGCATTTGACAAGTGCGGCTGAGAAAATTATGTTGGTGGAAAGCCGCTTTATTTTGATTCGCGATCATACACAAATTAACAAGAAATGAACGAAGGAATTGAATACACACCGCATGTCAAATTTTGAATAATGAATTGTAATATATATAGGAGAAAGAAACACATGCATAGAATACATACACAAATATACAATATATCTGGTGTAGTAAAAAGTAATCCATTATTTTTGTATGACATTGAAGGCTTGACTTACCATAGTTAGAATGATCCGATTTAGGTCACATATGCGCTGTTTTGTTCGATAACGTGTTGCCATTTGGAAGGTAATATCATGATGCCTCTCTCATAGAAGCCCTTGTCCGTATTGGCAAAAAATTGAGACAGTCGATGTTCACAAGCCTCTCTTGACGCGAATTTTACACCAGCAAACGTGTTCGCCATGGACAGGAACAGATGGTAATCACTCGGTGCCAGGTCCGGACTATAAGGTGGATGCATAAGAACCTCTCAACCAAGCTCCCGGAGCTTCTGGCGAGTCACTATCGATGTGTGTGGCCTGGCGTTGTCCTGGTGGAACACAATGCCTCTCCTATTGGCCAAAGCTGGGCGCTTCTGAGCGATTGCTGCCTTTAGACGGTCCAATTGTTGACAGTATAGTTCCGAGTTAAGGGTTTGGCCGTAGGGGAGCAGCTCATAGTTGATAATTCCCTGCCAATCCCACCAAACACACAGCAAAACCTTCCTGGCCGTCAATCCTGGCTTGGGCACCGTTTGCGCCGGCCGACCACGACCGTTTTCGCGTGACGTTGTCGTAAGTGATCCACTTTTTATCACCAGTCACCAACCGCTTCAGAAATGGGTCGCTTTTGTTGCGATTCAGCAGCGATTCGCAGATGGAAATTCGGTCCATGAGGTTTTTTTGCGTTAACTCGTGTGGCACCCATACATCAAGTTTCTTTTTGTATCCAGCCTTATGCAAATGGTTCCACACGGTTTTTGTGCAATGTTTAGCTCTTGGGCAATCGAAACAGTGCTTACATGACGGTCGGACGCGACAATGTCCATGATTTTATCGACATTTTCGACACGTGGCCTTCCAGTGCGTGGTACATCTTTGACGTCAAAATTACCGGAACGGAATCGACGAAACCAAAATTGCGCGTGATTGGCTGTTACAGTATCAGGACCATAAACACTATTCACATTTGCAGCCGCCTGGCTTGCGTTTTCGCCTTTATCGAAGAAAAACTGTAAAATATAGCGTATTTTCTCTTTGGTAGTGTCCATTTTGACGCGCGCTCACACAACACTGAGTCAACTCATCACAACTATCTGAACAGTGTTTGTAGTACGCAATCTCATCGTTTGAACGCCATCTCGTTGAACCCGATCGGACTTATACAACGCGAGCTACAGATCACTGAAGCCATCTATTGGCAAAATAATGGATTACTTTTTACTACACCAGATATATTCGGCAAACAAGTTTTAGTTACGCGCGCAGAGTGCTTAAGCTATTTATATTAGGATTTAGGCCTTTCAGTAGTTATAATTGCTAACAATGCAAATGAAGTTGCATGTTTTATTTATTTATTTTTTATACCTCGGCCGAGGGTCAAACGAATTTTACTTACAGTCTCCAGGTCGCTGTTAAGTTCTGCTGGGAATTGATGACAGAGGGAAGGGGGAAGGGGATAAATTCACACTCACTCATAAGTTTTCCCTCGTAGGAAGCTGAGGAAAACGTCCCTCGACTTGTCATCCAACAAGAAGAAATGTTCCAACACAACAGACACTGTAGACGAGATTGTTCCTAAGTAAATAGTTATTCAAGGATGGCATCCAACAGCTTGGTGAGATAATGGCCCACGACGATACAAGATAAGTTCCTTTGCACACGTTACTACTCACACACACACACACACAGTTATTAAATGTGTCATAATTACGATTATCACAAATTCACTAGTTGCCAACACTTCAAATCTCTTAAACGACGAATATAACGTTTCTGGCAACATCATGTGGTGTGGCACACAAGTATGGGAGGTCACTTTAGCAAAATTCTTGGTAGTATAGATACATGGGAAACAACACAATCAATTCCGACCCAACTGACACAGAATGACCCCATTCTAAACAGTGAAATATCAGTAGCGGAGACGAAGATACGTAGCTATCAAATCTATGAAAAATAACACGTCCGCGGGGAATAACAAAGTAATAGCAGAGTTTTTTAAACATAGTATACACAACGAAAACTTAATGCACACGTTAACTAGAATGTAGAACAAACTGCTTCATGGAGCAGATGTGCCCGCTTCATGGGAAAATGGCATCATTGTACCACTATATAAAAAGAAATGTAATGCTCAAGATCCGAACAACTACCGGGGAATTATACTCTTGCCAGTTATCAGTAAAATCTATACTAAGATACTGGCCACAAGAATTGAACAATGGGCAGACTGCCATGATCGTATTTCCCCACTACAAGCAGATTTCAGAAAGGGCTATAGCACCACGGATAACACAACATAATGCTTATATGCACTCTAATGGACAAGGCGTGTTCAAAGGAACGGGGGAGACTGTTTAGCTGTTTCGTCGATTTTGAAAAGGCATTTGACACCGTAAGGAACGCTTTATTTTATAAACTGGGTACTTACGGGATGTCTAAAAGAACAATACACAGACTCGAACAAATATACAAACGAGTAGATTTTTGTATAAGGAACGACACTAACATTTCTGAAGCGATTCCTTCCTACTTAGAACTACGGCAGGGTTGCCAGCTCTCGGCTATTCTGTTCAACTTATTTATTAACGACATAGTTGAGAGACTGAACAAAATGGACAGCCACCAACCTCATATATTTACAACTACCAATCCCAGTACTACTATATGCTGACGATTTAGTAATAATGTCTCAATCGGTAATTGGATTGCCACGAGCATTAAACACATTGGAAATGTATTGTACAGACTGGAAACTTAGAGTAAATGTTAATAAAACTAAAGTAGTAGTATTTTAAAAAAGGGCACAAATCAGCAAACGACGAAAGATGGTCATACCAGGGGAAGGACCTAGACATTGTTAAGAGCTTCAAATATCTAGGAGTAAACTTTTCATACAATGGGGCATGGAATGACCACCAGAAAAGAGTAGCAACCATCATTGATCAAGGCACGTTCATAACACGAAAAACACTGAACAGATATGACAGCGTCCCATGGAAATTAACCATACGAACATTTAATACACTATTGCAATACACTATACTCCTGTACGGATGCAAAATCTGGGTCACAAATTACGTCGGCAAAATAATTAACAAAGCAGGCACGAATTTCGTTAAACAGATTTTGGTGGTAGCCCAATCGGCACCTAACAGTGCAGTGCTGTTAGAAACAGCAAGGTATCCAATAAGCACAGTGGTGAAAACGAGGGTTTTAAAATACCGGTTGTATTTACGGGAAATGAATAGTACGAGGGAAATTCAAAGAAAGTGCTTAGACTATCAAATGAAACACAGAAAAAATAACAATTGGTTAATAGGAGTTTTTGAATTTTTAAGGGAGATAAATATGGCCGATTTGATAGACAATAGTAAAGGGCAACCAAAAGAAACGTTCAAATTAATAAAGCAGAAAGTAGAGGCATTAGCAATTGAAAATTTAAAAGTGGATTGCAGGGGAAAAGCTTCTCTAGAAACATTTGTAAAACTTAAAATAAATGACGGTACAGAAGCGTATCTAAAGAAGGGTTATTGCAATGTTTCGAATTGGTGTTTATAGATGAAAAAGCCCGAAGGACGATGAGGGAAATCGTTTATGTGCCTTATGTGGTATATTAGAAACGAAAGAACACATTATACTTGCATGCAAACAATTGTGTGAAGCACGCGTGGGGTAAATATCAAGAACATGACCGAGGAATAAGCGAAATTTTAAACACAAAAGACAGAAAAGAGATGGTAGCACTAGCCAAATTCCTACAGAATTTCTTCTCCTTACGAGCAGACGCTCTAAAAGACAGAGAAACTAACACATCCTCTACTGTCCCATAAAATATTGTATAACATAGTAAGTTTTTTTCTGCTGTACGAAGAGCAATTGTTACATATGTACAATATGTATTATGGGTCTATGACCTTCAATACAACTCAAATAAATCTAAATCGAAATGTGGTGTGGAAAGAATTACCTACAATTTATACACCAATTGACAGTCGAGATCATTACTTCTACACAACACAAAGATGTAACGTAGTTACGTTCTAAAGAGTTAAAACCAATAGTTAAACGATTAAGGAGCTCAGACACTGTTCGAACGATTTACGATTACGTTCACTTTCGATTACCTTCAGACAGATTAGTTTAGTGTCTTAGAAACTTCGAGTTTCCTATCGTTCTAAATACTAATAAAGGCACTTCAGAACAACAAGATTTGTACGTGGGTACTCTCGCGGATTCAAAGCTTCGATTCACTTTTCATTATGGGCTAAAGAACAAATATCGAAACGACCTAAAGAACATATATCCAAAAACGTAGAATACCTTCAGTGGGCGGTATCTTTCTACGAACATACCTAATATGGTCAATAAGCACGTGAGAAATAGACTTTGTTAGACAGTTTTGTATGTTTCACATGAGTAACGACGAAACTTTCCCACGTATCGCAAGAAATTACACGTAGTAATATACGTAGAAAACTCATTAACATACGCAAAAATATTGAAAATATACGAAGTTCCTCACGCTTCTAACAAAGAATAATGCGTAACTGAGTAGAATGCGTAATGCATAAAACGTAATAAAGATATAAAGGAAACCAAATGTTCCACCTCCTTTCGTTGTATAAACGAATGACTTAATATTTGCATTTGGCTATATGGAAATTAGAATTTCGATAACTGAATATTAACGTT
>JAGDQP010004269.1:63287-86541 GCA_022664845.1 Lepisma saccharinum
TATATATATATATATATATATATATATATATACAGTCCGACAATTAAGTAATGAGACTGATTTTATTCTGACGAAACAAACAAAAGTAATTGAATAATACCTTTTTATTATTCGAAGTACATCCCTCCTGCATCAATACAACGAGTGGCACGATCACACAAGGAGTGGAATGACTTCTGCAACTCAGTTTGTGGTATGGCCCATAATGTCGCTGTCACAGCTGCTTGGATGTCTTCAGCCCTGTCGAAAAGTCGTCCTTTCAATGGCAACTTCAGCTTAGGGAACAGGAAATAGTCACAGGGGGACATATCTGGTGAGTAGGGGGGATGATTCAGCACACACACTTGTTTTGTGGCCAAATATTCCGCAACAAGTACTGCTCGGTGAGCTGGATCGTTGTCATGGAGAAGGAACCAGCTACCTGGGGTTGAGTATTCAGGCCGAACACGACGTATTCTCTTCAACAAACGCTCCAAAACACCTAAATAAAACTGAGCATTAACTGTGTGACCTTCTGGTACAAATTCATGATGGATGATACCCTTACTGTCGTAGAAACAAATGAGCATTGTCCTCACTTTTGACTTTTGGAGACGAAGTTTCTTTCCTTTTGGAGAATCTGCAGACTTCCATTAGGCACTCTGACTTTTAGTAGCTGGATCATAACGAAAACACCAACATTCGTCTTCTGCAACAATGGACAGAAGGAAATTTTTCTTCCTACGGGCAGTTGCAATGCTGTCACGGGCATAATCAACACGCGCTTGTTTCTGTTCATCAGATAATGAGTGTGGCACAAACCGCGCTGCGACCTTCTTCTTGCCTAAATCTTCCACTAAGATCTTACGAATTGTCTCCCTGTTAACACCAAAGTCACCTTCCACCATTCTCACAGTCACACAACGATCTTCTTGCACACGTTCACGGACCTTTTCAATCAGTTCCTCGTTACGAACAGAAATTGGACGACCCGGCCGAGGTTCATCGTCAATCGATTCCACACCACTTTTAAAACGTTCATACCATCTAAATATCTGTGCACGAGACAAACAAGTATCACCATACACTCTCCGCATCAACTCAACAGTTTCTGTGCCACTTTTCCCGAGTTTGAAACAGAACTTGATATTCGCCCTCTGCTCCATGACGCTGGCGTGACAAAGGCCTTTCACTTACTGCTGGTACTGACGTCATATTTCCCGTTGAACTTCACGCGGGACCATGTGGTGTTGCCAGGTCGTAGATGAAGGATTACTCTCTCGAACTCACATATTGGTTTCTATTTTGCATTCTCTGTTTTGTCAGAATAAAATCAGTCTCATTACTTACTTGTCGGACTGTGTATATATAAAACATTCATTAGGGGTCGCTTACACACACATTACAAATGAAGAATACATTTATGTATTACATTTATGTTTGTATAATGGCGGAACAATAGATTTTACTGAAACATTATCAAATTATAGTATTTATTTCTTGTAAATAGGTTCAGGCGGTAGCGCGTCTGACTACGAATCGGGCGGCTTGGGTTCAAATCCCGGCCAGGACGCTGGAGGTTTTTCTCTCAGTGTTCTTATGCCTGGCGCTCTGAGATGCACTCAGCCTCCTATAAAATTATTGAAAGGTAAAGGACTCGAACCTGTGACTGACCACCCCATCTCAGTTCGTGCCATAGGTCAAGAATATGTGGAGCGCTACCTCTACATCCCCCATGCGCCCTCCGCGGCGCGTGCGTATCGCACAGTAGATAGATTAACCTTTTAACATTTCTTGTAAATATGATAAAAACTACATGGAGCATTACGTGAATAAACCACCACATAACATATCAATACTTACATCTTTTGAGTTATTGTACGCTATGATACATCTGAATTCGACTGTTTTCTTTTACTAGTAAAATTGTTATCAGTTTTCAAATAATTGATTTCCATTTTTTTTTCTTGTTTAAGGTTTTGTACAGATGAATTCCAACCTTCGTATAGTGCAACCGTTGGTGTAGATTTCAGAATTAAACACGTTATGGTGAGAGACAGAACAGTTATTCTTCAGTTATGGGACACTGCAGGTACGAATATTCATACTTATTTAGTTTACAAGTAAGAGTCACCTCCAACACCAGAAAGCAACTACGAAATATTTTCATTAAACTACCTTTATATACATTTGATTCTTTAAAATTTAAATTATTATTTTTAAAAGAGGTGTTCCAACGCAGGTTGTCAGATCTCTTGTCGCAATAACTGAAACATCGATTATAACGAGATTTAGAAAATGATGAATAAATTGGTGATGTCTGTCAAGTAAACTCGTCACAGAAATGTTAATAAAAAATATTCTTAATCGTTTGTGCAGGACCGTGCAGCGAGAATTTTGGTTTGTGCTCAACACAGTATGGCAATTCTGGCTTGACGTCGAGAGAAAATCGCCACATCCACAAATATCTGTGTCTGGAACCAAAGATAGACGCAATCGATTGTGCCGCCACAATTATTGTTTGCTGTCTAAGATATAGTAAAATTTCAAATGGGATGACGTCACTGCAGAATACGTTTTAAAATACTCGGACTCCATTCTTGACAAAGGAAATTCGTTAACATCATTGAAATATTTGATACGTGTTTTTCATACATATGATTCGATTTACTAAATAATTACCTGTAAAGTAATTACATGATAGTTCTTTCTTCTGTCTGGTTCCGTATCATTACTACAAATGTACTATAAATTTGAGCAAAAATTGATTAACAAGTATGATGTATCATCTTAGGTATGATCATCTTAGCCATTCATAAAGTGTTAAAGATTATATTCTCAGAAGAGGAATCAAACGTATGTTCTAACCGATGGACTATAAGGTTGTCTCTGTTCCTGGGGTATGCAAAGCCATGCGTTGCCCACACGTTGTCAGAGTTCATCTGCTGTTATCGCGGTGGTCTTTGTTATGCCTGTCGATGTACGTTCATGGACCAGATATGTTCGATAGGTGGCAGATCAGGTGAATGCGCAGGCCAAGAAGGAAGTGGAGCATGTTGCTCTCCAGTAGCTGTCGCACACTGCGTACCAAATGCGGTCGCGCATTGTCCTATTCAAAAATGATCCTATAAGCAGGAACTGAAAGTACGGGACAACAATAGACACCAACTCCTCAGCGATGGCGTCAAAAGGCCAATGGAACTGGATACCATAACGCCCGGTGTTGGACCGGCATAAAAGTTATGGTGCTACAGGCAGAAGCGGGGTTCTTTATAGACAATGTCATGCCATTCGACCATCCATGAAATGTGAATGACTAGCATGAGAAAAGAAAATTTGCTCATGATTTCATTCCCTTTCACTAACATTTTTAACATATCGAAATACGGTTTAAAGCCAACAGATTCTTACACATGATAACTAGTGTGTCTTATTAGCTTATTGTTTTTATTCTTCAATTTCCACTCATAATAATTATATTTCTTTTCGCACACATATAACTTAAATTTATTCATTTCTAAATCAATTCATGTCAGAGTGTATTGAACACATCAGAGAATATAGTTTGAACAAAGTTATAGGCCGAGAAACTATCAAGTTGTACAGACTTTGTGCTTTGTGGTGAACACTTTCAACTTTTAAACTATTTTCGTGCATGTCTCTCTTAATGTAAGCAGCTAAAATGTGGCTGATAAGTATATTTAACTAGACCTTATCAAATAGGCGAAAAATGGTACAGCTTGTCAACTTTGAAGCTTAGAGCATTCCCTGTTAAGAGAGAGAGAGAGCGAAAAACAAAGTAGAAGACGAAAACGAGTTCGAAAGGCCAAACTTGTTTTGAAGAGACCTTCGTACCTACCGTGCGAATGTGTGTGAGTTTTCATATTTTTGAAGATACTGGACAAATGACAAACAATTATGAAATTTTGGAAAACCATCTCCAATAATACTTGTGAATGTGTAACAAATTAATTATTATTATCTGAGTTTTTGACATGGTTTATTTTATAGCTGAGAAATAGAATTCCCGTAATCGCGTAGGCGCATGACGTCAATTACAAGAGTTCTAATTTCTCAGCTAAAATAAACAATGTAAAAGTCTCAGATAGTTCATAGCATACACATTCACATGTATTATTGGGGCCGCTTTCCAAAATGTCATTGTCATTCATATACTATTTTATTTTCGCTTTTATTGGAATTCAAATTATGAGTTACAAATATAATTAAAATTGTCGCATAAGCTGCGATGATGTTAATATGTATAGACAACCACAATACAAAATGTATACCTGGGGATAAAATTACGTACGTACACGTCAATAAAGAAATAGTCTGTATTTTAACTATGGCTAATACTAAAGATAACTTGGACAACAAAACCGGATTCACAATTTTCCCTCGTTATACAAACAGGATCAGCAAAGCATTTGTTGCGGAAATGTCGCCCCATTCGTGTACAAGATCTCTTCCGAGTTCAAGCACCTCCGTAACTACGTTCAATTTATCAGGGTGAGGCGTAAGTTCGTACATTTTCTGGATACAAAGGGAACAAGTCCACTTATTTACAATAAAAGACTATTCAGCGCAGTATAATTGCACGTGTAAAGCGACTTTCTGGCCACCCTGTGCAATCATTAATATGCTTCCACTACTAAGATTTTACATTTAATTATCATGAATTCGTACACAGTGATTTGATTAATCAATGCATTCGAAGAATATTGTTCATATCGACAGTGTCATTCCCAACATAACCACAGATGAGCAGCAGGATAGTATTTTTGAAATTATTCTTCATAATGTTTAAATTATGACATTCAAATAATCACGAAACAAGCTGTTCCTTAGAGTCCCTGTTTCGGCCCCACGTAAGAAAATATTCGCTACGAATATTTAATCAGTCTTTTCCTGAACTCTTTGTTCATCGCTTTAAAGAAAAGTTTCTTCTTTTTAGTAAAAGTCTTTTCGTCCTTAATATTCCAGCTCTTGAATCTTTTTCACGGTTCATCTTAGCACTATTAATACTTCCCAGATACTCGGAGCTGTTCAGCATTACTTAATATTGGTATATCGCGTCCAATATTATTTCATTCATTTATGACAATCTTAATATTGCAGAAGTTATATTATATACTCGAATCAATTTTCACAAAGCCATGAGATCACCAGTTGTTTTCAGTACTCTGTTTAGAAAAGAATTAAAATTATTACGGAGAATTGTGAATCTTTTAATTTCTGTGTTATAATATTACTGTGTTGGTTTTGAGAGAAAGCTATCAACTGACATTAAAAAAATGTATATTCGTCTACAATTTAAATGTTCACAGACGGGCTGTGGCTTGCGCACTTCAACATTTCATAAATTCAACTGGTTACAAATCTGCAAGTAGGTAGAAAGCAGATTTATAATTAGTTAAGGTAAATAACATCATGTTAAAGCAGCGTTTCTAGAATACAAAAACAAACCTTTCATTTTCTTCTCTTTTCTTGTGCAGGTCAAGAAAGATTCCGAAGCATAACGAGACAATATTATCGTAAAGCTGACGGTGTCTTTGTAATGTATGACGTAACATCAGAGGAAACATTCAAAAGTGTTCGTCAGTGGATCAGTAATGTAAGGGTAAGTACAATACCATACTGTAATACCTGCAATCAAAGATTATAGCACAAAACCAAACATACGTAGCTGGCCATAATACGGTTCAATGGTAGCCACGTGATTGTAAAGTTTGTTTCTTCAAATCGTTAGGACTGGAGATCTATAAAAGGAATGTAATCCTACATTTTAACTGATGTTTCTTTTTCTTTCGAATTGACAACAGCGTTGCCAAATGTCATATCTTGACCGAATACCAAATCTTGATGCAACAAGTAACGATACTTGAGAAGATTTTGGAAGAGAGAAGGGGATGAAGGTCTGCATAGATATTACAAGCAATGATTCATTCTTCAGTATGCAATGCAAGGAGGGAAAGAGATACGCTTGTCAAAATTTAAAGCGTCTTCTCATTATCAATAACAAGGAAGAGTGTAGAAATACATGCTTTAAGACGATTACTCATAGATACCTGTCAGCTTACCTATCTCATATCTTCACGATACGAATTACAGCAAACTCACCACTATTCCTGCTAATCACCGGACAATATGACACGAATAATCGAAAATGTTTATTGATTTCCCGCAATAATGGTGTAGGATAAGAAAATCATAAACATATGTAAGTTGCCTACCAGGTAGACGGTGCTCTGAGGCGTTAGGCCAGCGACTCAAAGGTCGCGGATTCGAATCCCGCCTGGAGCATTAATGTTTATATATTTTAAAGCATTAATATAATCGTGAGAAGCCGAAGTTACTAGAATGGTCCATACAAACTGAAGTTAACCCAAGTTTTACACAGTTGTAAGATAAGTTGCTTTACAGTGTACCTACCGCGAAACGGGTTATCCGCGCACGAATAATCGAGAGTTTGCTGTATACTAACATCACATTATGTTGTTTGTTATTTTCGTTTATCGACAAAACCGCACATAGCTTTGAAAAATCGAAGAGCTCCAAACATGATTTTGAAAGCACCCATTTTGGTTTCTATAAATTTCATTATTATCAAGAATCAGTTTCCGGATTTTTTGTAGTTTTCATTTCTCTAATCAAAGGTGTGGAATCATAATTCACTAGTAACTATATGTGACTTTGGATGTCAAAAGAAACCTATCCTAAAGAAAATATGTAATAAAAAAATGCTTGGGACCTAAAGTCGAGGACCCCGAATTTCTTTATGTAAAAAGTTCCATTCGCTTCTTCGTATTCCAGTACAAAGATATTCCTTGCCAGAAACATCCCATGGCATGTGGCTTGTGGTATTAGTTGTTTATTGTTTTTCAGAAAATCAAGCATTTTTTTAAAAAAATAGAAGAAAACAAACGACTTTCAAAACAAAGACATTTCTTTTTTAGTTTCTCAAAAACTAGTTTTCGGGATTTTGGACATCAATATTGTTAACTCTAATTCCAGTGACCTTTATTAATTAGTAAGTTATATAAAGTAAAAAAGATTACACTAATTAATCAGAAGCACGTTTTGTGTCTCGTGTAAGGGTTATTGATATTTAAGTCAAAAGAATTGCCTGTATATGCGAGACACACTAAAAAATGATAAATGAAGGTTGTAGAAGTAAGGTTACCACATAATACATGTCGTCAACTAAAGGTTTGATTTTTGCTATTATACTGTACAAGCACTTCCAATTCTACTATAAAAATAGAACGAGAAAATAAAGTGAAAAAAAAAATATTTTTTTTTGTATTTACAATGTGATTTCCATTTTTGTAGGATGATGCTGGTGGTGATGTTGTAGTTGTCTTGGCTGGTAACAAATGCGATCTCGTTGATAAAGAAATTAAGAGGAGACAAGTTCCCACCGAAGATGGGCAAAAATTATCTCAGGTAACAAAAAGATAACTATTTTTAAGGTGCATTTTCGTGTATTAATAATATGTTTTTTTTTTTTTTTTTTTTTTTTTTTTGTGGTTACAAACTTTCAGAATGAAAACTTGAAAAGTACTCATGAAAATAAGCAAAAATAGTACTGAAAAACGTATCTACCTTTGATGACTGAATTACACCAGAGAAAAAGCCACAAGCCGACAGTTCCTAATAATATTGCCAAGAAACAGCAGTAATCTGAAAGCTATACCCAAGTTCATATTTCGTGCTTAATGGTTTTCATAGTATTAGGAATACGAATTATGAGAAAGATGCTAATTCGTTATATTATTTATGTTAATTGTAAACTAAAACAGTTCTGAGAAGAATTATAATGAATTAATAAGCAAAACGAAAAAAAAAGTAAATATTTAAAAATATATTCCAATAATGGTTCAATTATAAGAATATAGACCTTTGTAGATGCTTTATTTTTAAATAAGGAATAATGTAGAACTGTCTCAGAATCAGAAAGGTGTTTATCGATCTGTCGAATAGCTTTTACAGATTAAAGGTGAGTGCGAATATTTCTCTAAGCAAGAGTTAATATTGTGTAGGAACTGAAATAACTTACTTATTTATATGTTGCTCTGTACGCAGCATGATAAGTTTAAGAGATCTGGAAAAGTGTTGTTGCAAGACCAGGCTTAACTATAACAACTGCAGTTCAGATAGGATATATAAAACAGAAAATTCTGATCTACACTGGTTATTGTCACACATTAAATCAGAAAAGCGGAAATTTTCACTGTTTTCTCGACCAGAAAGTGATTTCATCTATAATTATTGAATTTCAATCGAAAATAGTGATTTCCAATGAAATGCTTTCGTTTTGGATAGAAAATGTGATCTTTTTTAATGTGATTCCGATGCTTTTAGGATTTAACTTATTCTCGACATTTGAAACAGCAATTTCTCATTTTCCCCCTTTTTTTAAGTGATTCACAATGCATCGTGAGTACTAGTCAATTTTGTTTTTCGCCATTTGTTACCACCAAGGTTATCAAAAGACGTAAGCCTACTTTGAAGTTAGTCTCGTTTAGTTTTTTTTAAAAAAAAACAACAGAAGAGCTGATTAATTACTTTTCGCAGTGACAATAACATACCAAAAGACGTCGTGAATAAAATACTTAAAAGAAATCTTGCAACGTTATTCTTAAGAACCTGACGAGACGAAAGATATCCTTTCGAAGACGTTTTGTCTCAGTAGACCGGCTAGCCTAGTGGATAAGGCATTGGATCGCTGGCCGGAAGAAACCAGGTTGGAAACTGCAATCCCACTAAGGTCTTTTTTTTTTTTACTTTTTTCATTCGTAATAACATTATTTTCTTTCTTGATACTTATGAATAAATGCCCCTTTTTCTTTTTATTACATTTTCAACCTTTTATTGCGTGGTTTTCGTGTCCAGAAATGAAAATTTTATCTGAACTGGTGTAAATTCATTTCTTTCATTCAGACTACCACCCTCAATTCAAGTAGTAAACGAGTGAAATTCTAATATAATAGTAAACGAAAAATACGCTGCAAAAATTACTTTAAAATAATTAAGAATGTCCCAAAACTTGAAAATAGCAAAATATACGTTTCTTTGATCCATCCAATGATTCATCTGTAGCATGGGTTATTTTACGTGAGGTATAATGGCAGAAAAAGGTAACGTGTCATCAAAAGTCGAAGATTATTAATGATAAATACATTGACAGAAATATAACTTAACTTGCATGATTCGGAAGGACGTCGACGATATAGAGCGACGTTCAGCCAGTGATGATATTCAGCCAGTTCGCATAAACCGATTGTTAATGTTTTGGCCAAATGAATTAAATAAACGATTCCATTCGTTATTAAACTAATGAACAAAAAAATAACGTATTTTGTTCAATTCCTTCCAGATCATAATTGTTTATCTTTTAGTTATTTGAATTGACTATTTCGTATTTTAGTTTATCAACGAAGAATTATATATAAAGTTTGTACTGTTCGTTTTCTATTTAAGTTTACTTGATATTGCCTACTTGCACAAACAGTCTATCCTCGCTTTCTGTTTAAAAAAGACTTATAATCTCCCTCGCTTTCAACTCAGTATTAATTTACCTGAAGTACAAGGCAGAAATCTCTTTCATTTAAGCTGCATCCAGTGACTGAAGTTTTGTAGCTCTTCCATTCTTGTAAAATGTGATGCATGAGACAAAAAATTAAGTTGTAAAGCCTTGATCATTATATATCCTGCTTGCAATAGAATTTACAAGTAGCGCGAACCAGTTGTTACTTACGTTGAATATCCCCACTGAGTACAGCATGTGTACGTTTGGAGCCAGTAGATATTCTGATTTCCGTTTTAAGACCACTGGCCATCACGTGACATAATAACAGACATGGACAGTACACTGAAACGTGTTCAGTACCTGAGCTGTAAACAATGCGGCACATACTGGATGGGTCCACGTGGTGTAACAGTCGATTGTAAGCAGGAGTAATTCCACAGGTACAGTACATACATGTGCTCAGTTTTATGCAATTAACGCAATTTGAGATGATCTGGATTCTGGGCTTTAGAGCAGATGGATAAAAATATCAGATATTCCCTGTACGTGCTGGACGCGATGCGTAATGCGATAGGATGACTACGATCACGCATTACAATCTACCTACATCGCAACAACACTACGCTGACTTATTTTAGTGGTCACCTGAAGGAGCAAATGGAGTTTTGTTGTATTTAGTGATGACTGATGAGATAAGTTTCGCCTTCAAGATAATGATAGTCACGTGCATGTGTGAAATAGGACAAGACACAGTCCTAACCTCTGTCATCTTAATGTGGAATGCCATCAGTTAGAAGTCTCAACACACTTTTGGTGTTTGTGGAGGGAATGTTGACCAGCGCCAGATACGCCCAGGACGTTGTTCAACAAGTTCTGCAGCATACCTGCAACAGGATGGGACTGTGAATGCCCACTCGCATGCTACCTTGCTACCCAACATACTTCACAAGATGTTCCAGAATTTCGATTTATATCACTTCTGTCTTCTTTTGCCAAAGTATTTCAAAATATCACATATCACCGGGTATTTAACCAAGTAAAATCAATCATCTCTCCTTATCAACATGATTTCCCCCAACTAGATTTACCACATCAAATTTAGCAATTATTACGGATTGCACGGAAATTCTACGGTTGATGTTGTCTACATGGATTTTTGTCGAGCATTTGACACTGTTGATCATGATATAGTAACTTTGTAAACTTTCATATTTTAAATTTTCCATTCCTTTGATAGATTATTTTCGTCGTTCCTAAGAACAAGAAAACAGGCAATTCAATATAAAGGATCCAAATCAAAAGAGTTTACAGCATTATCCGGAGTATCTCAAGGTTCGAAACTTGGTCCTTTATTACTTCTCCTACTTATTAATGACCTTCCCAATTGTGTCAAATCTCAAAAACTTTTCAATGCAGATGACCTAAAAAAATATTTAACAATTGACTCGCTTGATGATTGCAGACAACTTCAGGAAGACATAGATAATATACTGAACTGGTGTGACAATAACAAACTATTAATAAACATTTACAAATGCTCTGATCTAGTATCCAAACTGTCGTATCATGTACCTTCACTGATGACACAAAATGAAAACAGTGTTTTTCTTTACTCCCAGAGAGCAAACACCAATATAATCAGAAAGTCTCCTATATGGAGAATCAATAGTTCATATAATCGTGTAAGTTAGTCAAAGAACGGGATATATGTACCTAATTTTCGTTTAATAAGATGTCTGTAATATCAACTTATTTGAAAAATATTTTAAAAAGTGTATTGGAAATAGATAGAGTATACCGTACCTTCAAGAGAATAATTTTGTTTCATAATATCACAATTTTAAAAAAATGTTAAGTTTTAATTAAGTTTAAAAAAATGTGAAGTGTCCCACCTAGTGTTCATAATATGAAGTTTTAATATATATATACCGCTAATTTTTTTAAATTATTTTTAATAACAGGAAATGGAGGCATTGTTCTACGAAACCAGTGCAAAGACTGGGAAAGACGTGTACCAATCAATGTACCAGATGGCATCATTATTACAAGAAAGGCAGGATGAGGAGATGGAAAGAGCGCTGAGACTAAGCGTTGCAGACGACTTCCCAAGTAAACGGAAACGATGTTGCTGACTATGCCTGTGTTGAAGCCATCTTGTGACGACGTTAGACAATAAAATTAAGAGAAATACCTCCTTCCTTTTGTAATTAGTAAAAAAAATAAGAGAGAGAGAGAGAGAGAGAATGAGCTTTAATTTAATTTTGCTTGGAAAATAACTATTTGCTATTCTATAATACAAAATACACAAGATGGCTGAAATGATGTTAGTAGCTTAGACACCAGATTCGTTGCTTGAAACCAGAAGAACAGAGTTATTATGTTTATGTTCTGTAAACTGTTATGAATTGTGCTAGAACTTCAGTATTTGTATACTATATTTAAATTTAGAAGCACCGTTTAATACAGTGGTTCGCAACCTATTTGTCTTGCGGCAGACCAAAGAAGTAAGTCTCGTGAAATATAGCCTCCAGAGAATAGATTCGAAAGATGTCCACTGGGTCTCAAAAATAGCCTCCACCTCCCATGCTAAAACGTGTTAGCCATACCATGAGAATTCTGCTTCAGATCAGCCGTAGTAAACTATTGACTGTTGTTCTGTGATTTGCGTCCTCTCGATTGAGAAACACGTTTTGTTTTCAAGGCTGCTTCTCTTTTTTTTAAGCGTTGAAAATACAGTACTCGGGAAATTACCGAAGTTTAACTTAAGTTATGTGTTGAAAGATTCATCTTCAAATAAAGTTTCATAAACTTGGTGAATTCGGTTGTACCAACTACTTTACCAATCCTAAGGTTCCTGAAGATCTCAATCTTTCCCCTCCCCTTGTTGAATTCAAGATGTGACCCTCGCATAAGAACCCGCTTGAAGTGACATAACTTTAACACTACTGTTACTATGAACTCATGTCGCTAAAAGGCACATCTGTCTTTGCATACGGTCCATGTGACCACTTTATAGAAAGCCTCAATGCGAGTCTTAGAAAGCAGAACACTCTTTGAGCCAACTGAGATTTTTTTTAAGTTAATATCATGTAACTGATCGTGAGAATTCACACGTTTGTTTTTGATTGACAGGTTTCTCTACTACATCCAGCCTGCAGTCAATAAAAATGGGGACAAAGAGGAAACAGATTGCGTAGGTAAGCCGTCAAAGTCAACGAAATTTAGCTGAATTTGTGACGTCCCGCTTACGTCCCTATTTTTTTTCTACGTTGATTGATCCTTGGCTTGTATACAGTCTTGATGTTATAATTTACTCGTGATTACCACTGTGAACTGTAATGAGTGGGTCTACGAATTAAACCCGTCTCAAATTTCAGGGAAGATTCCTGTAGGAACTGAACTTCTGAGGACAAGGATGAAGACGCGGCCAGGACTTCTAAATATTCCGGCAACTTGCTTTATTGAGGGCTAGAAAAAAAAGAACTTTAGTCGTGATGGCTGGCGTGTGTGAGACCCGAACCTTCAGGAAACACTCAATGTTCTGAAAGACGACATACATGAAGAAAATATATGTACATGTTTAGACATGATCTTTTACTAATTTAGTTTAGAGGCTTAAAGTGGAAAGGATTAGGAACCATAAGAAAACTGGGAACATCTCACTGATCGAAAGGATATCAATTTTCCAAACTAGATAAGTGTTCTCGCGCACTATCATAGAAAATCATTCATTATATTAAGGTTTTCAATTATTTTTCATTTTTTACAGAGCTTTCAATAGTAAACAGCCAACATACAATATGCTACGTATATTATGCAATGTGAATAGTTTCGCAAGTCATATTAAATTATGATGAAGTTCATACAATATATGGTGAAGAAGTTTGAGATTTAAAAGCAGCTGTATCGAAATAGAAGCTAAAAGTCTGACAATATATTATCGTTTGAAACACTGAGATATAAGCTAACTTGCTCTTAGTCGTTACTGTTATATATCTGTTGGTTTTTTTTTGTTTTGTTTTTTTCCATTGTAGGGGATTCAAACACATATCACCAGTGTGTTCAAGTAAATAGATTCAATATTGCAGAAAACGTTAATGTTACAACAGTATTCATATGTTGTATTTTATGTTGAATTATTATTATTATTATTGGGTTATAATTGTTTTTATATTGTCCAAAGTATTATTTTTTTAAATCTAGTCACATTATACAAAATATACTTTGGGGAATATTAATTTTAGGAAAATTAAAACTAAGATGATAAAAAGCTATCACTGTGGATTGTAATTATTTCATATAGTTTTTATTCTAATTTTCTGGAGCTCGTAATGAGTTTGTTTAAAAGGATTTAGTGATCTGAACAGCATCCTCCGATATTAAGGGTCTTAAAAAAAAATAACGAATTTGTTTTACAAGCAATATTTAAAACAAATATGAAATGATTTCGGAAGCACAGAAAAATTCAGATCTTTATCTTCTGTTGTTAACAAGCTTGTATATACACATAAGATATAATTTGTTTGAATAAATAATGTTAATGAAAATACATTTGTTTTAGTTTTGTGTTGTTTTTTCGGCAGGCAGAATATTACTCCAAATTCCGAGTGCGTAACAAATTGAAGGGGTCAGTGGAAGAAGGGCCTATCCCACAAGTTTGTGATTTGGAGAGAAATGCAGTTCAAGTATTTGTGATGTAGAAAAAAATCTAAGTAGCGTAGGTATTTCATTTTTTAGGAGTAGATACAGAACACTATTGCAAATATACCTGCAAATGGACAATAAAAAATTGACAACAGAAATTGAACAAATACATCATATCCTCACAATGTTACGTTTAACCCACCATCTTTTGATTTTATTTCGTGTCTGTATTTTGAAAACTTCGTCCATTGACTTGTGCTGCCGCCTAGCTGGAGACTGGAATGATGTGCGTGGTCAGTAAAGTTATCAGCGATGTGTCGCGTACGCATCCGAGCCGTGATAGTGATAGACTTATTCTGTTTGTGAGAGCGTCCCTCACAACCGACTTATCGCGTTTGTGTTTTCTTCGATCTGCACTGACACGACACCAAGACTATATAGTACATGACTTCCTGCTATAAATACAAACCTAACTTATCCTAAACTGATGTAACCTAAGCAAATCTAATCTACGGTGAGGTAAGACGGCATTGAGGGATTGGCCCTTCTTCCACCTAGAAGCTGACCAGTTCACTCGCCAACACTTATGATGCCTATTGAAAGGTGTTGGGTATATCCCACAATGCATTTAGTTCAAAGAGTAAACACTAGATGACACTAGCTTACACTTCAGCCACAAAACTCATTTTTCATGGAGGAGTGCGATTGGCCCTTCTTCCACCAAGCTCTTCAATTATATTCTGCGTCGAAACTTTGTCACTGGCACCAAAGATCGTTTGCTGCCCAAATCGACAGATAACTCACGTGAGGTAGCGGAACCAATCAGAGATGGAATTCGAATGCAGTTTCGCTGGGTTCTTACTGCTATCACGTGTACACTTTTAGACAAAAATGGTTTTGTGGACGAGAGGCATACAAAGTAAATATTACGTTGTATAATAACAGCGTTCGATTTGTAATAAATTACGAAGGGGGCATGCTCAAACTAATTGGTTCTGGTAAGTTTCAACATTTTTTCCTGTTTGGGTTCAAATACAAATATTTTATCCCTATTTGGGGTGTTATTCGGAATCAACAACCGGGGATGAAATCCCCACGCACCAGGGAAAATCCCCGACATCCCACCCAGCAAATCAAACACTACCTTGGAAGTTATTTTAACTCTCAGAAATGAAGTTCCAGTATCCGTTCAGAGTAATAGAAAATCATGATATGCTGTCAACGAAAAATGGTAACGTCGATGTACAAAAAATAACTTTTTTAACTACCTAAATCCCGGCCCGTTGAAAGCCAACTTTTACTCCTGTGCCAATGAATACTTAAAATATATATTTTAAGTATTCATTGCCTCTGCTACAAATTCTTCGGGTCTTCTTTGGACCCTTCTGTAGCCACATTTATCACCTGTCCTATACCGACAAGGTTCGACCCGCCAATCTTTTTTAGAGGGGGGGGGGGGGGGAGAGAGATTTTTTAAATTGTACTCTTCGCGCGTAGCACAGTACAAAGAAACAATGGTGGAATTATAATTACAATCGAAGTGTCAAGGCTTTTAAGTTTTTAGGTAAATTTTATGTAAAGAAACAGGAATATTTCGAGAGATTACAAGTTTTTAATATGTATTACAATATTAGATGTTAATCAAAGATTGCCAATACAGCATTTTATTGGAAAATGTCCTACACTTATCAGGGCAATGTAAAGTGCATTCAGCTTTTGAGGATGCAAAACAGAGCTACTTCGACTGTTATGCTATTTGGTTTGTCATGGCTGAAAAAAAACATTTAGAAATTTCGATAAAAATGATAAATGATTTTTCTAATACAAGCAAGCCAGATTCAAGTAGACATATCCAAAGCCATCAAAAATCTCAAAGAAAGCGTTGTACCACGCGAGATTTAACTCGAAGGCCCCAACTTTGGTCCCACACGGATTATTTTACCAGAAGGTGACTGCATCCCTTGGAGGCGATATCTCACTTTGTCTATACGTTAACACTCTTAGGGGCTCGCAATAGTCACTGAACTGTTTGTTTCCAGATTTACCGTGTTGCGTAGATGGCATTTTAAGAAAAGAGTGTGCTATGTTTAAACAAGCTCTAAGAAATTGTCTTGAGCAGAGTCGCCAACATTATGGTTGGACCAGAGTTCATTTGCATAAAGTTCTGATTTCAGATGAGTCCAAATTCATTCAGTCTACAACTGTACAGTTGTGGAGAGAATCAGGCTGAGTTTAGTTTCTGCTACTCAGAGGCGCTAAGACGAGACCCTAAAACTTTATTTTCGAGTATTTAGTTGTGCAGTTACTTCAGAACGTGTGCTTATGGATGATAATATCCGTCCTCATACGAGAGCTGCTCTAGCTGAACAATTTCTTGAAAGTGAGGGAACTGGTAGAACTGGCAGGTCAACAGACCTCAATGCTATTGAACACACTTGAGATGCCTGAAATAGGAGTATATCACCTCTATCACAGGACTCTTCTCGGAGAATAGGTTTCACTCCGATATGGATTTCTCAATAAGCTTATTCTTGGTTATAGCTTCTATATTTGGCTATGGATTGCCTAATGTTTGAACTGCATAAACAAATGAAGATTAGCGTTCACGTAGCAACTGCAAGCGCTCCATTCGCGTTGGGGGAATTCTGAGCTACTCTCAACGTCTTGCCAGGTCCTGGATATTGTGTAACTATACCTACTTTACAATTCAGTGCCCTTAGCAGCTACTCAGGTGAGAGTCATAAATACGGCTCTGAAACTGTCAGAATCTTTGTTCGACATGCTCCCTGACTATGTTGTATTCATGAACAAAGAAGAAGTGGATTCTTAATACATTGGTTTAGTTGATTATGTGTTTTCTTTGTCCATTGTTGTGAATGATTACTAATAGTACTACTATTCCAGTAACAGTAATAATTTGGGGCTGAAAAGTATAGTGGTGTAAGTCAGCAATTCTACAGAAATGAGATGTAGAAGAAAATATCAGCTTGCTAGTGACGAAAAAAACACATCTGACATATCTCGAAGCTTTCTTTCATTCTGAAGCGCAGAAATTGACAACTAAACTTTGCATATAACTTCGTGGTTCAATATTGTGTATGTTAAGAACATATTTTCTTCATAAAATTATTTGTAAGCTCTGCGATTGTCTTCAACCACCACGATTCTCATTCCGCTCCCTCAATTTACAAATCAGAATATGTAGTCTAATCATACATTTTAGGACAACTAGAGCTACGAAATACAGCTTTTACCGATGCATTCTGCGAAAATGTTGATATTGTAATATGTTCTTTGGAATTGAATTGAATTGATTTTTTTATTTATGACCTTTAGGCATCTAAGACTCAGGCCGGGATAGGGGAGGGGAAATGATTCACTAAGGTGTCGGCCAGGGCCTATATTGAAGGCACCATTCCGGCATTTGCCTACTGAAAAATCTGTCAGGATGGTCGGCCGCTAGAATCGCACCCACGACCTCCCGAATACTACGCCAACGCTCTACAACTCAGCTACGGCGGCTCGGTATATGTTCTTTGGGCTCTTGAGACCAAATGTGAAGAAGAAATAAATGAATAGCTGTGCGGTATGTTTGTGTATCGTATGTTTAGAACAGTGTATGGGAAAACATATACTCCGTAGTCTGTATATTATCTACCTACCCAAAATTATTGGTTACCAGTTCCCGTTCTCCAGTCTTTAACGTCACAGATTTTGGATCGAAACGTGAGGCATGGCCCCGCTCCCTACTATTCTGACGGAGATTTTCCAGGGTTTCCCTATTTCACCAGGTGATACCGAGATGATAACATCAACAAAATGTATCGCTGAGAGATTTCATCCGTCTGAAATATAGCGCGCTTAGAATATAGCTGCATGCTCAGTTCGTAAATGAAATTTAATTATAAGTAAAAGCATATTACTAAGTAAATTCGACAAAACAGTATGCATTATATGTCGCATTTGATACTCTAGGTTTGCCCCTCCTGTGTTAATGCCGTAGGAATCATTCCTCCTCAATATGACAATATATTAAATTCAGTTCATATTTCTGCCTGAGCCTTAGATGCCTAAAGGCCATAAATAACCATTTAAATCTTGTCACCGAGAAAAAGGCGTTCTTTTCGATTGAAAGTGAATGGCATAACTCGTAGTAGGCTGAAACTTTGTAATTAATTTTTGGGCCCGCCATTTTGAAGTCTTTGGAGACATTTTGTAATATTTCCGTAACCTACTAGTGACGATGGATGTATCGTCAAACTGAATTTCTTTTTTCTATCTCCAGTCGTTTAGGCTGTGTATTCTATACAACAATGCGTTTCGCGGTCATTTAGAATCAAAGATGGCGAGTTTTCTAAATTTTGTAATAGTTTGTTAATCTACTCTTGAAAATACAATTTTGTTCCACAATTCGTATCTCTAGCTCAAACGATGTGGAAAATAATTTTTGGAGGTTCGCCATTTTGGATCTATGGAGACATTTTCTAACATTTTCGTAATCTACTAGTAATGATGTACCGTCAAACAAAATTTCGTTTTTCTATCTCTAACCGTTTAGGCTGAATATTGTATACAACAATGAGTTTGGCGGCCATTTTGGAACCAAGATGGCGACTTTTTCAATTTTTTTGTAATATTTTCTTAATCTACTCTTGATAATACACCTTCATGCCAAATTTCTTATCTAGCTCAAACGGCGTGGAAAATAAATTTTGGGGGTTCGCCATTTTGAACCAAAGATGGCGTCTTTGGAAACATTTTGTAATATTTTCATTGGTGTACCGTTATACCGAATTTCGTTTATCTATCTCTAGCCGTTTAGGCTGTGTATTCTATACAACAATGGGTTTGGCGGCCATTTTGGATCCAAGATGGCGACTTTTTTTCAAAATTTGGTAATATTTACTTAATCTGCTAGTGACGGTGTACCTTCATATCAAATTTCGTTTTTCTAGCTCCAACTGTTTAACCTGTGTATTTACTGCTAAAAGTCTGAGCTTTTTAGGTGAGACATACTATTTCTTGCAGATTGAATTTTTATTAATCTCAAGAACGAAAGTAAATTCATTTTATATTTTAAAAGAAATGACTAAAACCTTTTTACTAAAAAAGAAAAATACTTTATTTATTTTTTCTATGGCATGGCATTCAAACATAATACTGTCACACTCAGTCGTACTGAGGTGCTCCTGTTAAAAAAAAAAATTGTGATTTTATTTTTAAATATAAATAATTGTAATGTATATTGTTTAGAGTAAATTAGGGGTAAGAACTGGCCAGTTCGAAATTTAATATTTTGTATATAATTATGTTGTTTTATGTTATTGTAATATGTATTTGTATGCAATTTCTATGTATAATCCATTTAGTTATCTTTTCTTTCCTTAGATTTTAGCGGGGATATAATTTCGTTTCTTCAGAGTGTGCTCCTGTTCTCTTTCTTTACGAAACTAGTCTACAAGTAGCTGTCGGCCAATGGGATCGTTGGGTTTCAAACTCTCTTTTCTTTTCGCGACAGCGTCGGTCTTTGTCTGGTGGGGGGAGTTGGTCCTATATAACCAGAGATGTACTGGCTTGCGCTCTCCAGTATCTGACACACAGCTTAGCAGCGGCTCCGCGATGCAGAGAGGAAGGGGTGAGAAAAGACCTCTACGGGGGCAAGCTTAATACTTTTATAAGTAAGAGAGTGGCTACACAATTTCAATTTTTTAGTTTTCCTTAAATTAATAATGTTCGTTCTCTGTTTGTAAATTTAACAGCTTCACTGACTTCGGAACTAAGCTTGAAGCAGTTCTGAAGTAATGCATTGCAATTACGTTTCCGAAAATCCAGACTCCTTGAAGAGATAAGTGCAGAACCACTTCTGGTAACAATTTCGTTTGTAAGGGAATCCGACAAGTCCAGGCTCTTTACGAGTTAAACGGATTGGCTCCGTATCTGGCAACTATATAAATAAATAGCTTTTATCAGCGCAGTTTCGAAGCTGTCCAGCGATGATATTAGCTTTGATCGATATATGACGGATCGAGTTCGTTGGTATAAGAGTAATTGATCTACCGGTGGTAATTTAATTTCCCTCTTTAATTCGAGCACAACTCTTCGATTTATTTTTAATTAGAGAAGTCTATAATTATGACGAATGTGAGAGAGAGAGCGATTGGGAAGTGTGATTGAATGTGTACATGAACTCAATTTAAGGAAACGCAGCTCAGATTTTAGTGGCCGATCTCTGAACAAGAGCATGATTGAAGAGGAGACGTCACTCGGCGAGTATTTCTCCCCTTATAATTTATTGACCCGTTGCTTCCTAACATTAGTATACTAGATAAGGAAGTAGCGATTTGTTTTTAGTCTCTTGTTTTCCCCTGAATCATTATTTTTGAGAAGACGGTGTTCAGTAGAGTCAAGGTTATTTGTTAAGTGTTTCGGAAAGCCTTTACGGCTATGCTTTACGCATTAACTTGCAACTTTTTGAGTGCACTCGTTTATATTATGATAGGCCAGGTCACAAGCCTGTGAATCGGCTTGGAGTGATCTGTTTTGATTTAGTCCTACAAATACGTATCAGACCTTTACGGCTGAGTAAAAGATTGGTAACTGGCGAAGACAGTTATTGGCCAATCTTTGTATACTGAAACGACAAATAAATAAACTCTTTAAATCCGTTATTAATTATACTGAGCTGTGGAGTGTGATGCTGCTTATTAGAGTTTCTCCACCAAATCAATTAGAAAAGTCTTATCTAATGCATTGATATATATATATTTTTGGGTGGGAGAATTTGTCAGAAAAGTACTGCAGCGATAGAGAAATTTCGTATATTAAAGAAAATAAAAAGTAAACTCTGATTAAACTAATCAAATTTGTTTTCTTGTCTACATATCTGTTCCACGAAGGTTCCAAGAGAGAAATCTCTAATTTATGTCGCGATAAAGTATTTGGCATTTCTTATCTGGCAGTTAGGTAAATTTTTACTTTGTTTTTTTTTAGAATTAATTCCTTTGTTATCAAGGGTGGCGCTCGGGCATTTATGGTTTGTTTCTTTTTTGTTTGTTGGCCAAAACTCGATTGTAACATTGTGACATAAAGATTGGCACCCAACAGTGGACTCGAACAAAGTACCTTTGTTGTAATAAGTTTAGGAACCAAGGAACAGTACGTCAATGATGACTAGAAGTAGACAAAGAGAATCAAATATGTCGGAAACTATACCGAAAGTAGCTATTCTGGAAGCTCTTCAACTAAGCGCAGCTACGAATATTAGTGACGACGATTTGATAAACAGGATTAGAATATTGTTTGATAGGGAATCAAGTTCGACTACTGAAACTACTCCTAATTCAGAAGTACAGAATGCAAACAATTTTGAAAATGCTAGGTCACAAGAAGTTGACATAGATAAAATATTAAAGGACGATTTCAAAATTGAACCTCCTACATTTTGTGGTGATCCTAAGTTAGATCCATATGTTTTCTTAGAACAATTGACAAATTACATGGAACATAAAAATCTTTCGGAAAGGCAGGTTTTAGATTATGTGCTCGTGAAGTGCCTAAAAGGTGACGTTTACTACTGGTACCGTTTCCGTTACCCTTTTTCGAGCCTGCCTGAATTCCGTATTGAATTTCTCAAGGAATATGTTTCCTTTTTCTACCGTGAAGAATTAAAAAACACGATAGCTCAAAGTTACCAGCTGCCTTCGGAAGGACTTGGACAATTTATTAGAAAAACAGCTGTGTTGTATTCACGCTTAGATGAAATTCCACCAGTCGAGGAACAAATGCAGCATATCGTTAGCCATGTGCACCCTGCGTTTTTACCCTACTTACATAATCATGGTTGTAAAAACCTAAAGGAACTCGAAACTTTCGCCCAAAAGATTTCTTCTCTTTTGTTAACCGGAGTATTGTATAACCCAACTAGCCAGGGGTCCGAGAGGTCTCGAAACCCTCTTTCTTTCATTGAAGAAAAAAGAGGAGCGGGGAAAGAAGAACCTTTGTTGCCAATGGCACTTGACAGCGCCTACTATAGAAGAAAAACAGAAGAAATAAAGGAGGCTGAAAAGAAAAAGCCAGAAACTCCTAATGTGAGTCAAAAACCCAAACGTTTCTGTAACTTCTGCCGGATGACTAATCACTCCGAAAATTACTGTTTTAGAAAGAAAGAAAATAATAGACAGGTTTCTTTTGTTGTTAAAAGTGAGGAACTGAAAAGAAATCCTGTTGTAAATAAAAAAGGGAAACATACGGAACCTCTTATTTTTGTACGTGCAAGAGGAAAAAATATAGTTAGTTATGTTGATAGTGGTAGTGAAGTTTCAATCTTAGATGAGGTTACTGCTAATGAATTGATACAACGGGGTGTTAAACCTATTGCTAAAAAAGAAGTACTTTCGCTCGCTCAAGGAAGATGCATTTCAAATAAGCAACTTTCCTTAAATGTCTATATAGAAGGGAGACCAATAAAACTTCAGTTTTATATTGTGCCGCGGTTAGCACATAGTATGATTCTCGGTCGGGACGGGATCAGGCAAGCGAAAATTGTTTTGTTTCTTTCTAGAAATATGTGGAAGTTTGAAGGTCAGCAAAAGAAAGCTTACGGTTTTTGTTCTCCGAGGAATCTTTTCTCTCCCCCTTCTGCCGAATTTTTTCCAGTCCCTGAAAGTCAATTGAATAGAGATAATGATGTAGGTGGGCCACAACCCACCAAACCGCAAAGTACATCCAGGTTGCATAACCGGGAAGGCGGGAAGAATAATGAGACTGACGAACACCCAGGAAGAGTTGTAAAATATTTTCGTGGGGGAAAAAATGGTCAAAAGAAAGAAAAGAATAGGAAAAGGAAGGAATGTTTGTTTATTGCCGAAGCAAAAAACTTGAAGGTGATTCCGACTGTTGCGTCGGAATAAAAACTATTTCTCGAAAAAATAGAAATAAAGAGGACTTCCCACCTTTTATTGATTGTATAATAGGAGGAATTAAATTATCTTGTTTGGCAGATTCGGGAGCCTCTACGTGTTTTTTAAGCACTAAAATAGCTGACTTACTAGAAAAAAGAGGGTTTTTCACAAAACCTAGTGTAGCAAATATCCAGTT
>JAGDQP010004270.1:780-49576 GCA_022664845.1 Lepisma saccharinum
GTAGCAGGCCAATGCTTTTCCTTTTTGTATCTCGGGATTTGTTCCCCATTTGAAGGTACGAGCTACAACACTAGATGGAGCTAGTAACAGAGAACGTCTGGATACTAAGTAGTATTGTTATCCAGAAAAGTAATGTTTTGGACATGTGAGATTTATGGGAAGTCAACAAAAGATGTTTTCTTTCATCACCTGTTTATTTATCATTTAGTTAGGTTCTGGCGTTCAAAGAAAAATTAAGGTGAAAATGTATTCGTAGAAAAGAATCGCTGAAACAAATGCACAGTGTGCCATGAATATTGCATTACATTAGACACCATGGTTGGAATTCTCAACCTAACTTTGCCACAGAATAACAATAAAGTTAAAACGACCAGGTGTATGACAATGATCATTGGTAGGGTATATTGTTTTTTAGCAACAGTGAACACAATGTGCAAGAAAACCCAAATTTCCAAGGGAAAGAATCTCCATATTCCACCCTTAAATAAAAATTGAGTTTGTTTCATGTGCATAAATTCGTTTAGAACAATATTGAATGGTACAGAGAAATTTGGTCACTGCTGTGACAAGATCCCGATCTCTCAGATGCCGTTGTGTGTTTTAACTACCTCAGCATGATCAATTAATTTTCTGTATTTATGAAGCTTCCTCACACCTCGACTGAACTGTCCAAGGGCTTATGGGCGATTGACCTTGAAGAACGAAAAAAGAACCACTACACGCCAGCCAATGAGAGGGACAGATTTTTGGGTCATTGATTCTGTGAGTCGGAGGAGCAGCAGATAGGATGCAATGCTCTTGAAGCAGTTGCAGTGCAACTATTGCTGTCTCTGGGGCATCGTTTTCAAGTTTTACTAAAAGATGAGAGCGAAGAATAGCTCAAGAGTAATTTAACAATGGTATTAATTCTTCCTGAACCGATAATGTTCTTTATTCATGTAAAATTTAGCAACAACTAGAAGTGAGCTGCGACGTATCATAGTGAGTTGAGATTGCCAAGCGTAGATGCGACAACGTTACAGCGTTTCTTTCATGATTTGTCTTCACAACTCACGCAGCTTCTGGGAAAGGAGACGACAATTTTGTAAGAGCAAAACACAAAGGAAAAACGAAGCTCCTCAATTGCATCTGCAAGTGTTTCATTGGATGTCGTTTGTAAGCTTCTTATTCATTCTGAGCATTTGGACAAACTATACTTAGTCACTCTTCGTATCAGAATCAAGGCCCTCGGAGATTTTTTTTACATTGAGAAATCTTTCCTTAACTGAAGCACTACAAAAAATTAGATGATGTTTCGGTTAAACCAATGCGCAATAATTTTCCTCCCTTTTTAACAGTTTCTGTAGTCAAGGTATTTGAATAAAGAAAATAACATCTCAGGTTGAAAATGTTTCCTTCTCCACTCTTTATGGAAATGTCTCTCCTTTTCTATGTCTAAACAGAAAAAAAACAGGGTCACGAAACAAAAATAGTATTGAACTAGTTTGAAAGAGTATAAGAAGATAAATATGTGAAAGTGATTCACCTGTACGCAACGCTGGATTCAGGTGTGGTGATGTCGTGATTCAAATATAATAAGTTTGGGAAATAGTTTTACGTTTCACTACGTCATGTTTCGTGTGATACGAAATTTCACAGCGGTTACGAATTGTAATTATAAAACAGTAATATCGTTATAGAATTAACAAATAAAACTAATTCTAACTGAATATGAACACTAAAACTAGATACAGCCTACCTTTTCATCATCCCATTGGTCTGTGGCTTCTGGAATTCAGCATTGAGTATTTCTCTTGACATCAGTTTCCTTTCCAAATGCCTTTCTTGGGAATCATCTATTTCGTCACCCATTTAACTCAGAGAATAGGATTTTATTTTGACTTTTATTTTTATTTACCGATGTTTTTTTATATAATTGATCTTCTGCTTGATTCAGACAATTGACTATGCTTCTTGCTGTAGAAATTTATTGGGATGCAGTGTCATGTAATTGGCATTCTATTTGACCCAGGCAATAGGTTTCAAATTCAGTTACAAAAATTTATTACGATGCGTTCCTGTAACCTGTTGATGACTAAGATTTTAATGGTTCGAAGTTTCGGCCATGCCTTCCATATGTGGTGTTGCGTTGGCTTGATGAGCTGCGTATGTAGTTGGACAGGGTGCAACTGTCGCTTACCTGTGCATAGGTGATTAAAGAAAATTAGATGGAAATTGAAAGGAAGAAAGGTGGATAGGAATGGAAAGGGAAAGAGAGGAGAAGGAAGAGAGGTAGTTGTCTTCCATTAATGGAAATCTTCTGGGGCTGGTGAGAACTTGAATCACAATAGATGTTTCGACACAAAGCTGATGAGAAATTTGTAAGAAATTATCATGGTTGAATATCTTGTAAGGAGAACATGGTTAGGAGTTATTTCTGACAAGCAGAGAAAATCTTTTGGAGAATGTCAATGATGATTGGAATCATATCAACTGGATGTGGAGTAGAACGTAATTTTTGAAGATCATGTGGTGAATGCTGCACTGGAGACAAAGTCTTTGAATATTTAAAAGAGGTCCTTCATCGTGCCTCCCGTGCTGGTTGGAGAAGAAGCAGTAGCATGTTCAGGAGTGGTGCAAATTTTGCCTTTGGAAGGAGAATCAGAGTCAGCTTCAGATCTTGCGTTTGGATTCTGCTTTGGGGGGGTTGAATGATGTTCTGCATGGCCTTGCAGCCATGATAGTTGGCTGGATGAGCCCCACCGCAGTTGACACAGTGCGCCGGTTCATCTCTGGTCTTCTTGTCACAATCTCGGATAAGATGCTGTTGCTGTACACATTTGTCACATCGGGGAAGGTTGAAACACGATTTTTGTGCATATCCAAGACGCTGGCATTCATAACATTGTAAAACATCTTTACCTCGGTAAGGTTCTACTTGAACAACATAATGAAGGACGTAACGCTGTTTGAAGATGGCATGAGAGTGTTCTTGTTTAAGCAGAGAAACCATAAACAAAGGATAGGGCAACTTGGTACGAGTTTGTTTATCGAAACCATACAGGTGAGTAATTGTAATAACAGGATAGTCAAGAGCAGTGAGATCTTCAAAAATATCTAATGGCAATTTCCTAAGAACAACCTTGAGTGGGTGTTCTGGTCTGCGGGGCTCAGTGGCAAACTGAAGCTTCTGTTGGATGCAGTCGGTCTGGAGTTTATCAAAATCCATTTTAGAAGAAGGCTGGAACTTAATGAAGTCAGAAGTTTGTTTGATGGTAGGGCGATCTTGGCAAACTGCAGCTAAACTCTTGCTAAAAGAATATTTATCGGTGATGCCGTACACACAGATCGCAGGCGGCTTGAGTGAAGGAGGCGGAGCTGGAGGTGTGGGTGGATGTGACTGAGGTCGTGAGGTTTTTCGCTTGTGAGGTACTGGATACCGGGATAGTTCACTTTTCATGGCACGGAATTAGTCAGGCTGACGTGAGAGGGAACGCGTACCAAATAGACCACATTCCTTTTAATAGTCTTTGATTTCGGCAGTACAAATTAAGTTTGATGCTTTGGCATGCGATTGATATTCTCGTTTCCTACGGTAATCGACTTTGATTCCGGTCGTGCAATTTTACTGCGCTGCGCTGCCATCTAGTTGGTCTTCTGTTTGACTCAGACAATAGGCTTTTGTACTTCCTGTACATATCTCGTCATGCATTGATATATAATGGATATTTCTTCTATTCCATCGAGACGATAGATTTGCTTGAAGCACATCTGGGAGTTGATTATAAGTATTTAGATCTAGGAGATTAAAAGATAATTCATATGAATTTCGGTTATTGAACAATTGATTATTATGTAGTGAGTGACTACAAAAACTACTCTGTTCCAAAAAAAGAGTAAGAACTTTTTTCTTTCAATTCGGTAACTAATTTACTGAAGAAAAATATAAAAAGCAGCATTAGGAAGACCAAAAGAAGGGGGCCATTTTGTTTAAAACATTTTGAACATTTGTTTTAAACGGTGTTTTCTTTAAGCCGTGTTTAAAACATGTTAATTTTATTTTTCTTCTTTGAAAGAATTACATTATTTTTAAGAATACGAAAGAGTGTGTTTTTACCAGTAAAACGTATACAATTTGTCCCGTGTGAAAGCTAATTTCCAAAATAATCAGTATTATGCACCTAGATGCAGACATAAAATGCATTGTTTTGATTTGTTCTTTGTCGGTTGAATGCTTGAAGCAGATTCGCTATCAATAACATGAAATAGGATGTTCATATTTAAATTCTTCCGTTTTCATTTATTATAAGAAACTGCCAGGAAAAGAAAATTTTCATGGGCATGTATTTGCTTCTATGATTACATTGTTCTATCTTTTTTCTTGTGTTTATGAGGAAAGGGACTGTGAGTAACTGTGCAGATTTGATAGTCATTTCTTATTCGATGCTTGGAGTTTAAGTCAGGTGGTAGAATTCATTAGGTACTCTGCTTCTTTGTTATTTGTTTATAGATTCTTTATCAGTGGGTGGTACAGAAGACAAAAAGGATTTAATCTGGACACACTTTATAAATGTTAATCCTTCCGAAAATAATAAAACCGTAAAAGCCAAATGTAGACTGTGTAAGAAGGGACAGGTTTTGTTGCCCGAAGGAGAGAACATTTCAAGAAGTGTAATTCAAATCCCGGTCAGGACACTAGAGATTTTTTCTTCAGTGCTCCAATGCCTGGCGCTCTGAGATGTACTCAGTCTCTATCAAATTGAGTCTGTGGTATTCCAGGCACTTTGGGAGGTAAAATGCAGCCAAGCGTGGGACTGACTACCAATTGTCACTTCGTGCCGCTGGCCGAGAATATCTGGATCGCTACCTCCATATCCCCCATGCGCTGCTCACGGCGCGTGCGTATTGCATAGGGTATACCTAGTGTCGTAAAAAACGTTTATTTGTGATTTTTTCAAGTTTTTTTTTTAATGTCGTTGTTTCTTTTCATAGAGCAAGTATTTAATGCTTTACGCTGCAGATAATCAATGTAATCAGCAGGACTAGAGTTAAGCTTTCACACATCATCCCAATTTACTATCGCTTTGTTTTCCTGCAGCCTTACGAGACAAATGGTGGGATTATTTATGCATTCACTGCTACGTTGCTATACTTCCTATACCTTCACCCTGACGAACATAAGGAATTAACTAAGGACATATGAACTGAAGTTATTCCGTATAGTTTGTAATAAAATACTAATAAATCTCCAGGGAACTGAAAAAGTATTTTGAATTATAGGAATAATTTAAATTCCTAGAGATAATATAACTTAGAAGACATCTTTACTGTAAACGAAAAAACTGTGAATTCTTATCGAAATATGCTCTCATCCCGTATATACAATACGTTAATTTCTAATCACGGTATTATTCAAGGAAGATATCTACTTTTGATCATAATTATCGTCTACAAAAGTCAATTATCTTTAGCTCAAAATCCCGGAAATAACCTGCTTTTATTCAAGAGGAGAGATAAGTGTTTGAGTTTTCTACTACATTGTATTTCACTATAAAAATTCGGTTGCATTGCTCCCTGATGCACTGGGCTCCAAGCCTCGCCCCATCTTGTGAAAATATGGGGCAGTGTAACAGATAGAGACTGTGTAACAAAATATATTTTATGTTCTATGCATATTTAAAAAGAGTAGTATAAATGCATAATGAATACTCTTGTAAACAAGCAACTACATACAGGTTTCTTCTAATGAGTCTGTTGCAATAGGTCTCTAAGAACTATTATTTCAAAGCATATCATAACGTAGCCACGTCCCGCGGCTCCCCCGTGCATTTTTTAAAGTATAGCAATAGCTATCGGCACGTAGTCCTAACAGTATGGTGGCCGTTTGAAAAATTGAATTTTAAACTAGGCTGACAACTTGTTGCTTGGGTACAGAAAACAACCACAGTATGTTTCGATTGTGTTGAACATGTATACTCAAAGCTTAGTGCGAACTGAATTAAAGTAGTAAATATTTAATTTTAAACATTGATTGGCAACACTGTCAACTGTGGGACCTGAAGTACCTGTATGACGCGTCCCAGTACGTAAATACGAAGTTTGGTGCCAATACGTTCAACAATATGGAAACAATTTAAAAAAATATTTTCTATAATTGATTGGCAACACTGACAACTGCGGCGCCGGAAGTACCTACATGAACTGTCCCAGTACCTACCGAACAAGTATGTTAAATTTAGTGTAAATCAATGCACATGTGTAGATTTGTATTAATAAAGGCATTTATATAAGTTAAATTTTAAAATAGGCTGGCAACACTTACAGCTTGGTCGCTTGAGGTCGGGGACACCCAAAACTTTTTTCTATTGTGTTGAATGATGTTTAAGCTAAGTTTGGGGCAGATACGGTAAGAAAGATGGTTTAATGATTTTTAAAAAGTTGGCAACATGAGAACTGAGCAACCCTGAAGCAGAACATATACCAAAAAATATTTATAATCAAGGGGTTTAATTTATGTTGAATTTCTTCCTAATTGCCTACATAAAAGTAATTCTTGCTTAAAGAGACGTTAGCAGTATTAGAATTGCCTTGAAAAACGAAATTTAGAAGAAAAAAAAATGAAGTCTCCTATTTTTTTAAACGGGCTTTAGAGAAAAACGGATTTTTTTTGTCTACGTACAATACTGGGTATACTTTTACATTTTTACCTTTTATATAGTAAATAGCTTGAATTTTAATAAATAGCAAATTTCATAAAATTTGGTAAAATAGAACCTACAATCTAGTAAGTGCTCATGAATAGACCGAAAGCGCGACTTAAATGTTACAGAGGCTACTGTCGATGGAGCACAATAATAATAATAATAATAATAATAATAATAATAATAATAATAATAATAATAATAAGTGACTATTATATTTATTGAAGTCTACGTAACTATAATAATAATAATAATAACAAGTCTAGAAATCTTTGAAAATGTATTAATTCGCCTTTTAAAATGGATGTCACTTTTAAAGCAGAATAAATTAATTTTGTATTTTCTTCTGCAAAGCAAGGGAAGATCTTTTAAATGAACTAACTGAATAGTTAATTAAATTTACTAGCTTTAAGAATAAAATAAAATAAAATATTTACCAGAGAAAATAAAAATACTGCAACTTCCCAATGGTGGAAATATCTTATCTATGGAAACTCATTTGCTTCGCTGGAACAACTAGCTTCCAACAATAATATCAAAGAAAACAAACAATACGGAGAAAGACTTTTGTTACAGTTCATTGTTGTTTGTCTTTGTGAAAATTTATGTAGCATTTGATTATATCTGGTGAACAATTTGGAACATCTTACAAACTAAAGACGGAGTAAGCGAATCTATGTGGGTTGAAATTATAATGGCTAAGCAGCAAATATACAGCCTCTTCACATAGCTGAGGTGATTCGCAAAAAAGAAGGCATCAAATAAAGATTACACATGTTAATAATGAAGGAACTCCCGAGGAACTTTCTGTGCACGTGGTCATGGAATTAAGTCCCATTAGGTTCCCAGGTTTCTAGCATGTCAAAATACGGGGCTAGTGGCAACAGTCGAATCGAGATAGGGTTTTTGCTGGAATTAATTCAAATAAAATTAATTCTTGGTTCCAGTTCATGTACATACCCTCTAGTTTAACATATTAAAAATCTATATTCTGACCTTCGCGCCATTGGCCGCCATATTGGAAAATGGCGTCTATCCGATGTCTTGAAGACAGCTTTTCGACATTTACGCGAAAATGGTGCAAGATACTTAATAACTGCATAGGATATAAATTAAAGAACACAGCTTTCGTCCTCTTCGTTTATATATGATACGACCCATCGATTGAACGTTTTGTGGTGAACAATAATTATTCAATAAATAGCTGGAATTGTGAATGTTTTTATGTATACTTGTATACTGCACATTTTAAATCAAGAAGTAACCTGGAAAGCATATGCGAGTGGGCGGGTATGTGCTTAGGGGAGATGAGTTATAATTTGCAATGTTTTTATCACTCACTCTTCTTTCTTCATAGCAGACTGTCTCTTATAGATGAAGTGCCCGAATAACCGTTATAATAAAGATATTTGATACAAGACTGTACCTTGTATGTTAGGCAATACTAGGGTTACCAAATTGGTAAAGTAAGAAAAGGGTATAAGTACACTTTACAAATATCAATATTTCTTTATATATACGGGGATATTTTTTCAGCCGGAAATGTTTAGGACTTTATTGGTTTCAAATACATAGTTACGTATATTACAAAGTTCTACAAAAAATAATTTTCTGAGAATGATGAATATAATGAAATTTTGCACAGCGACGTAAGTCGGGTGACAATACAATATTCGATTGTTACTTCCATATATAGGCCTATATTTATAAATCAAAAGCATATTTTAATATTTTTTTTTAATATGGACTTCTTTATTCTAAAATAAATAATAGCCTGCAACGATCTTGTGTTTGGCTGGTTGGAGAATACTTTAGGAGGATTTGGGTCACAAAATATTAGCTTGAGAAAAAGTATATGAACACCGAAATTACTAAAAAATAATAATAATAAAAACTTTTTAAAACCATGCATTTCTTAAACAATTCCTACTAAAAAGTAAAAAATAATTTTGTTTATACATGACTAAAAAAAAGCATGCGGCGCGCCAATTCAAGAATTTATAAAGTGACTGTACATGAGAGCGCCCCTCATGTCTTTCTTTTTAGTCATGCATAAACAACATTATTTTTTACTTTTTATTACCAATTGTTTATCAAATGTATGTCTTTAGAAATATTTTTTATTTATATCGTGTCTAACAGAAAGATATACAAGGCCTATCTGAAAAGTATATACAAGGCCTATCTGAAAAGTATCCGACCATAGACCAGAAAAATGAAACTAGAAACCTGGTGTGTTTCAGTTCCTAATAGCATTCAAAGTAAGATCCTTCAGCTTTCATACACAAGTAACCCAACGATCCTGCCATTGCTGGAAGAATACCTGGAACGCCTGTTTTGGACTTCAGAGGAAAGCCAGAAGTCACAAGGAGTCATGTCCGGGAAATATGGAGCTTGGCGAACGACAAAAATGAGAAGTGCGAGGAATGGACCAGGGCGTTATTTTAATGCAGGTGCCAGTTTGATGATGAAGCCTGTTCTCATGCATTGAACCGCACAACGTACACGACGGGGACGTCAAAATAGTAACCTAACATAACATAACCTACCTACTGTTCGTCCTTCTGATTCGTATTCATGATGCACAATGACACGGTACCAAAAGAACAAAATCACCATCATTTTGATTTTGCTCCGCACATGCAGCTGTCTTTGTACCCATTGTACGTACAACTATTTTATTTGCATACTGTCCATAGCATCAGCGCAAAAACCTTGTTGAATCTTGCGTATTGTTTCTGCTCGCTTATCTTCAAGTTTCAGGAAAAACGTATGCAGTATCGCTGTTCCATACAGCAGTACCGCTGTTCTGTCTGTCATATAACTGCGACGAAACGAACTAGCCAACAATGCAAAACTGGATGCCTAACAGATAGTGAAGCAATCTAGTCCCACTTTACCCAACAGGCATGCGCATGAAGGATACCATCACCGATTGTCTGCAGTGCTGCCACCCGGCGTTCACTACTTTTAGTATTTTTTGACTTCAGCCGGTCTCGATTAAATGTTAAAATCCACAAACATCCATGTCGCGAGAGGAATTCGAACCAGCAACGTTGGAGACGCTTTTCTGACTGTTATGAGATGAAATGATAGAATTATATATGTGTGTGTGTGTTTGACAGCAGGGGTGTACTGGTACTGGAACGCGCCGGAACGCCGATCCGGCACTGCTTTTTGGGAGAAAATGTTCCATTTTATAAAATAATATTGACTGAGTATAATGAATCTTATCATTACCCCGACCCCTACGAGACTGACAGTGCCACATGTATCAAGTTTAATGGTTGTGAAATTGCGCTGCCAAAACTTGAGATAGTGGAATCCAGAGCCATGTGAAAACGTGGCTTCAAAAACACTAACCGAACTGCAGAACAAGACAAGCAAAACGAACCAATTTGGAGGATTTTAATCCACTTGATAAGATTTTGTAACATATTAACATGTTTATGTCAAGATTGGACTGTAAGTAAAATAAAAGATTTTGTGCGTACGTATATTATTTTCAAATTTGAACTTTTGAAACCTATTTGAATAAGAAAACTTGAATAATCTTTCAATTACGAACCTATTTCGAACATAAAAGTTAAACTAAGCCTTCTTTCTGAATATAATAAATAACATCGTAAATTTATTATACTCCATAATTTTCCATTTATTCTTATTTACAGTTACTGAGTGGGCATAGTTCGGTTGATAGTGCTCTGGTCTCTTACTAAAAATAACGTAGGTTCGTGCATAGCGACAACCCATACTGTCTGAAGTCTTCCCTGATTTCTGTTGCTTACACCAGAATTTTAGAATGGTATCTTGAAGAAGGTCCGGGTGGATTCCTTTCCAATTCCTCACGTTCGTAATTGTTGGTAGTGGTGTGCTATCTCCAATATAAAGTGGTCTCTGAGATGTATTTGAAGATCGTTACATAAATAAATACATATGAAACGTTTCGATTTTTCTATTGGCATTGTTATCGACCACAAAAGCAGTAAGGAATTCAAATGTTCCAGGTTGTGACTAAATATTTAATGAGAACTATTGAATATAATAAATGTTACCAAATCATTCTCATGTACTCTTTCTCAATAAACAATATAATCAGAGGCCATTTGGGAAGTGAACTGAATTTACAATTTCGAGGATATTATTAAAAGTTCTTTATTTTGTTTTTCGTAATAATTACAAACATATAACAGTAATGACAAAACGCATAGTTTCAGTAGTGACATAAAAATAGAACAGTTTATAAGTAATAGTAGACGCTTGAATGGTAGCGAAGTGAGTAGTCGATCTTCTTTCTATCATATCCCTTCCATGTAATCACAAGCATTACCATTTATATTAAGGAAGTACTGTTATTGAAAGATGGGATTATGAGTCTCCGTGTAATCAGAAATTTAATCAAAAATACATGGAATACAAGAATGTTACAATTACTTCTCTTTAGGTCTGGTCTTCATCTCTGTCCACTCCAGGGAATAATGGAAACCCAACCACCTTTCCCAGTTTACACCATCAGCGTGGCTCGAGTGCTTTCCCACAAGATATTTTCCATTCAAGTTAGCCTGTAATAGAAAATTATATATATTAGATTGAATATCTTTATCAGTCTGAGACATAGGTGCCAAAAAGCCATATATCAATTCAATTCAATGGATATTTTCGTAAAGTATATGTACCAGGTGTGAGCAACTTTATTGAGATGTGCTAACATGTTAGTACAATGTATGGAAAAAGAAACTAAAAATGTTTTATTTTAGTGACTTGTAACCGTAATACCTACCAGTAACATCACGTGGCCATTCTGGCACAGCTTTACCTTAGTACGATAGGATTATTATTTTGAACTCGATATGCTTTCACAAGTATTTTCATTTAATCTTAAAATGATGCATTTGATAGTATTTGCCTCACTTTTGATCTTTCGATATAGCGACTCATAAATAAATATACCAATTGTATAAAGATATGACAGTTGAGTGTCGAGATAGAACATTAAGCATACACCATATAATGAAAATATAATAATTAGGCTAAGAGAGAGACAGCGAGCAAAGTTCTTACACGGCCAATTTGTACCCTTTTGATTCATGAAACTCTTTCGGAGTTTTTTAATCGATAATAACAAATTTTGGCACACTGGTAGTACATGTACTAGAGGAGGTTTATAAGGCTTGAGGTTGACGAATATTCTCTCCAAAATAATTATTCTAATAGAGTTGACAACTCCTGTACTAGAACTTTCAGCTTACTACCGTTTCTATGTTAACAAGATCCATTTATTAAAGTTTCCATTGGTGCCTGATGTGACAACGACTAGTTCAATTCTTTTCAAACTAGTTTGAATTTATAGATCTCAAAGTTCTTACAACACATCAAAATGTTAAACTACTTACAGTGTCTGTTTTCGAGACATGTCAAAACTCACATTGAACAGTGGCGGCTCATCGGGCGAAGTTGGCGAAGTTGAACTTCACTTATTATTTTGGTATGCATTAACAAAATAGACATTAATGAGAATTAATTGGGCTAGAAAGTCAGTCAACACCATCTAAGATCAAATAGTGGCATTATCAGTATCCCATCCAAGCCCTAAAATTCCAGAATAAATGTTTATGAGCAAGGATAGTAGGACATGTTGATGGATGAACGTTTTGATAGTACTTCACCTTTTATTTGTGTCACGAGCCACCACTCTACTCGAACACTACTGATTGCAGACAAACTTCACATAATGATGTAGGGAAGTAACCTGAAAACGTTTCCATGGTAACGAGACTCACTTATTAAACCAATATTAGAATGTTACGTAGTAACCATTAATTCGATTCAGCCAAGCATAAAATACTGGTGAAAGGAAATATTTTAAGGCTTCATCGTATCAAAAACATTAAAATCCTAAAATTAAAATGTCGTTAAGATCATTCAAACATCAGAACGTTTACCATCGTAAGGAGACTCAAAATTTAATAATTTCGTTAAACAACTGTCCAAGAACGATTGAACCAAATGCAACCGAAGTTGAAAACTAGTGCAGGTCAATACTCTTAGGTCTTCAATCACACTGGAATGTTAAAACGTCTACCGTTTTCATGTTAACGAGAAAGTTTTTAAAACATTGAATTAAACTCCAAATACTCGCTCAGCTCAATTCTGTAGACATCACAAGAGATGCATGCGCCGTAGCTACTAAATAACACAGAGTGCTTCAAAACTAAGTGCGATAAATTGAAGGGTGAATTTCTTAGACTAAAAGAAGGAAAATTCATAATTCATAAGGAATTATGAAGGAAAATTCATAAGGAATTTGAAATAATTCATAAACATGCGTAGTTTTTTGGGCTAGAGATGCCCAAATTTAGTGCAGCAACTTCACAAGTTATGTCATATATTGACGAAAAAATATATAAAACGTGCTTTGAAGAATTCAATCACATGCGTAGTTACTTAATTTCTGAGTATAGACACTCAAAATAAATAGAAGGATAGCGTCACAAGTGACGTCATATCAAAATGACATATGACGTGTAAGCATATCACAATCGAATAGAACCAAATGTATACTTTTCAGACCGCCCTGCTCATCTAGCGGTTACCGTCGCTGACTGCTGACCGTAGGGTCCCGGGTTCGATTCCCGGTTCTGCCAAGGGATATTTCCCTAAGCAAGAGGGTCTGGAACGGTCCCCACTCAGCATCGTGAAGCAATTGGGGAGCTGCTATGAAAAAAACACAGTGGCGATGACAGTTGAGACTTCGGCTCTCCTCTTCCAACACGTCTGGTCAGCGTGGGAGCTGTAGACCAACTCCTCCCTCCGGGAGAGAGCTCATCCAGTAGTGGATTGAATATGGCTGTGAATTATTATGCGCATTTCAGTAAAGTTTGTGATTGAGAGAATGTCATATAGAGGAGTTTTCCTTGATAATAATTTCATTGTGAAAGAATAAACATTTAGCAGTAGAGAAGCACAGAAATCCTTAGTTGCCAACTTTAATCATAAATTTCACCGAACGAGATGTATTAGGTACCACTTGTATTGTAATTTGCTTAGCCGACACGTCTTACGTCATACCGAACTGCCGTAGCTTAGTGGTAGGGTTCGATCCAGGCAGCCGACCATCCTGACTGAGGTTTTTCCTGTCACACGAGACAAATGCCGGGATGGCACCTTAAACATAGACCCTGGCCAGCATCTTACCGAATCCTTTCCCCTCCCCCATTCCGGACTGAGCCTTCGATCCCTGAAAGCCATAAATATGATTCAAAATCTTACATCATTATTTTTATATAAAGTATTTTCTGACGCTGTATTGATGATTTTGCGTGCTTTTACTCAGAAACTAAATAATGTCATGGAATTACGTATGTCGTTGAATAACTTCAAAGTAATCCTTTTTCTTTCACCCGGAGATATTATATCCTTGAATGTATTACACTCACTTCTGAAACACCCTGTATATTGTATCACTCGTTCTGCTACTAACTAAAATGGTCCATTCAGAGAACTACTAAATATTGGCAATTCTTACTTAGCTAGACAGCTACAAAAACCAAAGCTAAACTGGACCAAGGGCGAGAACAAATGTCCTGCGTTAGGAAATTATAATCAAGAGATACTTCTAGAGGATGATACGCACAATTTTACAGTTAAATATTTATAAAATAGTCATTTTCAACGAGTCCAACTCATTGTGTAATACAAACAGGTAATACAGTATCATTATTATAATAAAATATTATATTATAATAAATATTATAATAAAATAAATACATTATCATTATAATAAAACGATAACTCTTACGATTTTAAGAAAAAATTGAATATCACTAAATAGGTTTGACGAATTTATAAACAATTCATTGCAAAGAAAAGAAACCAAAAAGTATTCAAATAATTATTTACATGACCGGTTATTCGCCTTTCTATGCGCAAGATTTGGAGACATAGTCTTTCTTTGACACTTACCTACGCGTGTGATTAAATTTTAGTTGTGAAAAAATTGTTAACGTATTGATTACTTATTAGGTATTGCGATTCAATTCAGAGTAACAAAATGTAGGTTATCTTACAATATTATAAACATAATGGGAATGTAACCATCCATCTTAACGCTTTATTTTTTAAGAATTCAAAAAAATTATTTTAAAAAAATTGATACTTTCTTAACGTTTTTATTAGATCTCTTGTTGAAACTAAAGGACGCATGACAAAACTGCGAGCGTAATTTCCTGCTCAGTTGCTATTGAGGATGATGATCGGCAGTGATTCTGCCAGACCCACTGTGGGGGTGTCACCTCCAAATTCTCGAGCGCACCCCCTAATTTTCATTTTTTACGATAAAAAATCGACAGAAACCGTACAAAACTCCACTTACACTGTCCCAATTTTGATCCCCCCCCCAAACTGAAATTCCTGGCGGAATTCCTGATGGTGTTTTGTCTGAAGGCAGGTCCTGGTCTAAAGTCACTGGGCAGAGTGAACTGAGGGTGGTTTGCCATTACTCTCCATTGGTTGAAGATGATGTCTTAAGGATGAGACCTACAGTTTAACGTATGCTCCGAACCACTTGTGTCTACCGGAAATCGAACCCAGGATCCCTTGATTACAAGACAGCGACAGCCTTACCACTCACCCACAGAGGACACTAGTTGCTAAAAACACACATAAAATAATGGTCCGACAAATTTTCATTGTTGCAATGCCCAGTTCTGTAATTTGAGTCCCCGTCTTTTGTGTTATATTGCAACTAAAATGGTAATACAACAATATCAAGCTGCATGAATTGAGTATATTGCAACTTTAATGCTCTGTAAAGAGAGAATTTTCTAAACTGCTGATTGATTAGTGTATTATCACTATTGATTAATATATTACCACTTAAATGGGAAATATCTCACGTATTGTTACTAACACAAGAGGCGGATCCAACAGGGCAGAGATGTGTTGATTTCGATAAAAGATGAAAGTGTGAGAATAGCTGTGCCTTATGGTATCTCCTCCTGCATGCCTAAAACTTCCATTATGTCTCATTTATACAGAGCAACAGCTGCAAAATTGCTAAGTCATTTCCTTAATACAATGTGAGTGTGTCTTCTAAGCCTGTGGGTGTGAGAGTCGTAACATAGTCAGCCATTTAATGGGAGGTGTGGGGGAAACTTCTTCCTCATCCTGAGGGTTGTCAGTTTTTTTTTTTCAATCTAAAAACAGAAAATTAGGCGGTGTGCCCTCATATTATTCTGATCCATATCCGCGAGAGAAACGAAGAAATTCAATTTTACACTTAACGCGCCTTAATTATACTAACACTGTTAAGCGTATGTAATAATTTGCCTTGTATTTTGCTGAAAAAAAAAATATTTCACACCGAAACAATTATAAAATTGTTGCAAGTTGGTTCGCGGTACATTTTTCATTGTCAAATTATATATTCGGTCGGGTCTCCCTTCTTTTATTTTGTATCTATGCGGCATGTCTGAGTGCGTTTGTGATGTATTTTGAACCTAGTGTAGTGCAATCTCATGTAATATAATGACCGAAACTTAATTAAAATGATTAATTGCTAATTTATTTGAAATTTTATTAACTTATAATTATTAAAACATGCCAAGTATTTTGTAAATATTATGAAAATGGAAATGTGTTGTTACTTTTTTTATTATTATTACTAATATTTTGTTTCTGACACCTACGATTTCTCCTCGTTTTAAGCGATAAAACCGATTGTTTTCCCCCTGCTTTCTATTTTGCATCTATTTATGCTAACGCCAGATAAGAGAAAATAAAGAATTGCGGTCAGTAATTTCCTTGGTACTTAAGAAACATGTATTTTCAATGAGAAAATATCCACCTATCAATGGTTTTCTAATCATTTTATTTTATCTCAAGGACAAATTTATGAAATTCAGCAACAGATGGCTCTCAAAGCAATTTTTGTAAAATCTTAAGTGTTCTCACATGAGCATGCAAACGATCTTCAGCATGTGACATGAGGGCCACCGAATCTGTGGAGCGAGACGTTGCATTCTTATGAATTATTTTTACAAGTTTACCTTCTTTTTTAAAACGAAAACAAAAATTGCACCGAGAGCCACCTGTTGGTAAAATTCGTAATCTTGTCCGTCAGAAAAGTATGTGTTGAAATTCATCATTGACTAAATAAAGGTCTTACAAATTCAATTGAAAATTTAAGTTGTTCATGATAAATTTCGCTTATGAAGCACACATTAAAATCATACGCTTGTGATGCAAGACAAAATAAAATCATTGTATTTTGTAGAAAGGCAAAGTTTTGCAACTACTCATTCCAATGTTAACTCTTTCAGTACCAGATTGTCTAATATAATATCCTGCTAATCAGCTGAAAAGGATTGTAAGGAAAGAAATTTAAATGTGAGCTATTAAGTTCGCTGGTATATAGATAAGTATTATTGTGCTGTCAATAAGTAGCCTATTTGAATAATATCTCAATACGTGATAATTTACGGTGATGTTAACTGTATAAAATTACTTTAAATATCGTCCTGTTTCGATAGAGACTTAAGTAACTATTACGTATGGTCGTGACCTCTATGTACAACGCAAACAATATTTCTACTTCATTCTAATTCATCTATAAAGTTCAAATGAACATAAATAATGAATCTGTGAACTTGCATATGATGCCAATAGAACAGACAAAAAGTATAACAAATTAGACCAATCAACAAAGGAACCAATAAGGAAAAAAATGGTGAAAAGCTTAACAACATGTTAGTTTTGCACCTCCGGCTTAGACCGCCATCTTGGAAAAATAATACACAATAAATATGATACACAAATGGATTAGTGAAATGATCAAACCAAGTTGAAACTTTTTTTTGTGTATGTTGGGGGGAATCCCATTGTTACCAGTCACGCCATCTCCGTTGAAGACGCACCATCTCCGGGATCTAAACTTTGGATACGTATTCCTATTCAGTCTGAAGTTAATCAAAACTCATATTTTAAATTTAAAACCTGTCTTTCCATTACATTTAAAACATCGGAACGAAATAGTCTTGTACTGCCTGACAATATTTTATTTTAGATTTTTTAAAATGTATAACGTCAGTTGCATTGCACGTTGCGTTGCAATCATATATATAAATGCAAGATTCAATGTGTCTTATTTATATCTTTAATGTGTTGTAGTGCGTAAGTAGAAATTCAGAGTGGTAACATAATGCACAAACAAACTTTGAGCGATGGTAGTACATCAAAAAGTAAGGAAAAGAGCTATCTATGGTCACTGAGATATGGAAATTACGCCGTGTTTCAGAGCAACAGACTACCAAAAGCGTGTAATGCTTCACATTCCCAGTACCAGTAACAGTAGATACGGTATGCTATTTTCAACGACTTCGAACGTGCTCTATCCAAAAATGCATGTTCCAAAATTATGTAATGGATGTGCAAGGGATTCCTGAAAGAACGTATGCGATTCCCAGAAACTCTGTGAATAAGCCTATGCTCTACACTGTTAGTAATGTTGGAAATATGAAGCATAAAATCTAATTTTCTCAAGTTTTCGGCCAGCATGTAGCTAGAAATGCTGCGAAATTTCGACCGCAGTGATTTTTTTTTTTATGTACTATCATAACTTTCCAAATTTATCGGTGCATCGTTATAATCCTGTATAGACATATAGATGGACACAAATTTGTCACTATGATATTTTTATGAAAGAAAATACATTTTCAAGGAGCGCTTAGTACTTTCTTTTTTTATTCTGAAAACGGAACGGTAGGTCACATAAATTTGAGAATCTATATTGAAGATGGACGACTTAGAACGCTTCTAAAAGTCAGTGTATATATATAATGGAAATTGCTCTTAATATTTTGCTTACGTGTCTGTTGTTTGTGCAAATTCAAGATTAATATGAAGCTTTTTGTGCACATTCAACATAAAATGTTCATAGCACTGTGGATTTTCGAAAAAAAAAATCTTGGTCTGTATCGATGTTTAAAGTTTAAAAGTTTCCCCATTAAAAATGTAGGGCGTTTTGCCTGTCATCTAGCGTTCAAGATTCACATTAAATGGTCCAATACAATAACCTTTTTTTAAAAAAATGAAAAATTAGCTCCGTCAAGTTTCTCCCCCCCCCCCCCCCATATGGAGTTAGAGGATGAGACCACACGCATTGGGTAGTGCACGTTAGTGCATATAACACTAACGTTAGTGATCCAATGGGAACAAAGAGAGAAAAGAAAAATTGTGGGTGGGGAAAAATTGACGACAAGTTTGAGCCCATACACTTTCGTTAAGCTTTCGCGCGTTAAACCATGTGGATTCGTTAGTGCACGTTAGTGCTAGAGACCCAACGTTAGTGCTTTAATAAGGACAGAGGAGGAGCAAAAGAATTGTGGGGAAGGCCAACTTGACGTCAAATTGGCCTCCCATAACTTTCCGTAAAGCTTTTGGTGGTTAAACCATATATGTTCGTTAGTACATTGCTAACGCTCGTTAGTGTCCATGACATCAGCATTAGTGCTCCAATGGGAACAAAGAAGGAAGACGAAAAATGTAGGGTGGCCCTGCCATAAACTTTCGTAAAGCTCTCGTGGGTTAAACCATATTGGTTCATTAGTGCATCGTTAGTCCACGTTAGTGCTAGAGAACCAACGTTAGTGCTCTAATAGTAAGAGAAAATACGGGGGGGGGGGAACAGGACGGCCAACTTGACGCGAAATTAGCTTCCCCATAACTTTCTCTATAGCTTTCGTCCGATGTGCGTTAGTGCATCGTTAGTGCTAGCTACCCAACGTTAGTGCACATCACACTAATATTACTGCCCCATCGTGAGCGAGAATAAGGGAAAGTTGTGAGTGAGATCAACTTGACGTCGATTTCGCCTCAACCAGAAGGAAACTTTAGCCCCATGCGGACCTAAATATGTATATGACATCGCTAGTGCATCGTTAGTGCACATAACACTAACGTAAGTACTGCATTTTTAAGCAAGTTTAAGGGGAAAATTCTGGGTGGGACAAACTTGAGGTCAATTTGGCCAGGCCCGAAAATAAATTTAAGAACCTATCCGGACCCAAATATATAGGAAATTGTTAGTTCATCATTAGTAGACGTTAGTATTCTATTGTTAAGTAAGATATAGGAAACATATTTCTTCGTAAGGGCATCGTTAGTGTACTGTAGTGCACATTACATTAACGTTAGTTCTCGATTCTTAAGCGAAATATGAAGAAAGAATTGTCAATGAGGCCTCATTCATAAAAATATCTTGTCGCCTTCACACCCAATAAAATTGGATTATTAGTTCATCATTAGTGCACGTTAATCCTTATGAGTACACTAATGATCGCCCCCACTTAGAGCACTAACGACGAAATTAGTGTCAATGAATAGTGCAGCGTTAGTGCTTCCTAGTACGAAACTAAAATCGTTAGTGCTTTATTGATGCAGGTGCTACAAGCAAGAAAGTTTGGATGCCAACTTTACGCTAGCCCCACACTTCAAGAACCAACGATAAAATTGCTACTAATGCTTAGTGTATCGTTAGTGCTTCCGAGTGTATCACTTCCTAACGTTAGTGCTTAATAAGGGTAGTTGCTAGCGTCAAAATGATGTTGGAGCCAGGTTCACGTTCAACTTCATTCACGAGTTCATAACTTTAACTTCATATACTAACGATATAATTTGTGTCAATCATTAGTGCATCCTTGATATTAACAATGAAACAATCCTTTCGTTAGTGCTTCACTAGAGTAGATGCTAGAAGCTAAAAACCGATGGAGAATCAAGGTCACTTCAAGCAGTGGCGTACGCAGGATTTTTTCGGGGGAGCGGGCTGGCAGGTGGATCGTACATGGCTACATTCTAGAGGTAGCACGGGGTACACAGTAAAATATTTAGCATATTTTGAACTTTTCACTACATTAAAATTGTATCTAATGGCTGAAGTACATCTATGGATAAAATGTAATATCTGCCCTGAAATAACATAGTTTTTAAGCAAACATCTATTATTTAAGAATTATGCTTAGAGTTAACCCCTTTTTCACAGTATATGAACGTTCTTAACTAGTAGCCAAAACTGAAAGTAGCTTAATTTCTTAATGGTGTGTGGTGGCATTAAATATTAACAATATTTTAATACATCGATTTTGCTTATGAACTTAGCTTGGTTAATATGTTTTGTTTTTAGATTAGCGTTGCGGATCGTTGGAATGAAATAGTAGAAAAATAGTATTTATCAACAAAAAACTTTTAATTTTTAACTATATTTTACACACCAAATTGCAAGTTTCGTGTATTCCCAGATCTATCGGATTATCCCATAAGTAATGTCTTATATGCGATGACCGTTGCAATGACGCCATCTGACGAGCGAATAGTGAAGTATATGCCATGCGCCATAGCTGAGCCATAAAGCTGATTGTACAGATGAGTGTAGAAGAACGGTCTACTCCACTTTTCAAAGTGCGGCTTGTGTTTGATCATGGCAGTGTCGGAGAACCACATACGGCATGTCATTCTGTATGAATTTCACCAGCCAGCGTAGCGGTACGAAACATCAATGCCGTATCATGGTCAGGGTGCTGTGGATAAGTGAAAGTGCCAGAGGTGGTTCAAGAGGTTTCGGTCTGGGGACACTAGTCTCACCGATAAGCCACGAGAAGGGAGACTTATGCAGCTGAACAACGATACCCTGCGAGCAGCGGTAGATACAAATCCAACGCAATCTTTTGAAGAATTGGCCAGCGAAATACATGTCACACATTCAACAGTTCATCGTCATCTGCAAGACCTTGGGTACGTATCAACTGGAACAACACCTGTAACAATGGAACACTAACGTATACTAATAATGCACTAACGATTACATATATATGGGTCTGGATAGGTTCTTAAATATCTTTTGGGGTGAAGCCAACTTGAATCCAAGTTCGTCCTACCCAGAGTGTTTTACTTAAACTCGCTTAAGAATGGAGCACCTTTACGGAAGGTTATGGAGGGACAAATTGACATCAGGTTGACCGGCATCACAATTTTTGTATTTTCTCTTTGTTCCCATTGGAGCACTAACGTTAGGGTCATGTGCACTAACATGCACTAACATGCAGTAACGATGCACTAACTATGCGCTATCTATCTCGTACATCTAGGTACGCACGGGTCTAAAATTTATTTCTGGGTGAGGCAAAATTGATATCGACTTGGTTCCGCCATACAAATTATTCCTAATTCTCGCTTAAGGATGGAGCACTAATGTTAGTGTCATGTGCACTAACAAGCACTAACCATGCACTAATGAACATATATGTTTTTATTCGGGAGAGCCTTACGGAGGACTATGGAAATGGCCAATTTCATGCCAAGTTGACTTCCAATGAGTTTTTTACTTCTTTCTCTGGCCACATTAGAGCACTAACGTTGGTCCTTTAGCACTAACGTGCACTAACAATGCACTAACGAACCCTTATGGTTTAACCCACGAATGCTTAACGAGAGTGTATGGGAGCAACTTCCCCCCCACAGTTTTTCTCTTCTCCCTTTGTTCCCATTAGAGCACTAACGTTAGTGCTATGTGCACTAACGATGCACTAACCAATGCATGTGGTCTCATCCTCTAACTCCATATGGGGGGGGGCAACTTGACGGAGCTAAAAGTTCAATAGAAAACAAAATGTGTAGTAAAAGTGATAACTGACTTTTGAAACGCTAATGGGCAATGTGCCGTTTAGGAGAAATCCAAATTATTACGTTAGGTCAGATAACGTCATGAACAGTGATGAGCGCAACAGTCTTGGTTTTTTGCAGTTTTGGTCTTGCTTTTGCTCATCACTAGTCACGAAATGGCGAATTAAAATACGGTCAGCCTATATGCAGACAAAACTCCATTCTACCAGTATGTAAAATCGGAAGATTCTATGATCAGTGGTTGTACTTACATCTACAAGTCCTCCTCCTCTTAGGAATGTTCCAATTGTCGATATATCGAATTGATATGTAAAAATTGAAGATTTAATATTGAAACATGTTGATATTAAATATATTGATACTTCGGTATTAAGTTTAATATTTCGATCTAATGTTCGATATTTCGATACTGAGTTACATATTTCGATATTAAGTACCATATTTTGATATTAAATTCGATTATTCGATATTGAGTTAGATATTTCGATATTAAGTTCAATAATTTGATATTAAGTTCCATATTTCGATTTTGAGTTAGATATTTCAATACTGAGTAAGATATTTCGATATTAAGTTCCATATTTTGATATTTTAATTTCGATATTGAGTTAAATATTTTGATATTAAGTTCCATATTTTGATATTAAGTTCGATATTTCGACATTGAGTTCCATATTTCGTTATTAAGTTCCATAATTTGATATTAAGTTCCATATTAAGAGCGATATTTGGATATTGAGTTAGTTATTTCGATTTAAAATTGAGTTCGAGATTTCGATATATCGCTAAATATTGACATTGAAAAATATTGAACTTCGATATTCAATTTCGAATATGGTACATCCCTAGATCCTCCCCGATGTTCTGATACTGTAAATCTTTCGGAGCACAACTAATTTTGGAAAAGCGCTTGTTTGTTCTGATCTGGACTGGTAGACAACTAACTACCCTCTCGTTCTTTCCAGCAGTTTTATTTTTGCTTCAACTGCTAACAACATATAGACTTGAGGGCAAATTAAGAGAAGCAAAAGATGGCAGACGGGGATGGAGTTAGAGGGGAGGGAATGTAGGGTGTATTTTTTTGTTACTTTTTGTGTATATATCTTTCTTCACGGAAAGTTCAGAAGGAAAGTCGCTCTCCGAAAGAAACCATTAATCATTGTGAAGTTTTGGACCGAGTTTTGCAGAAAGCAAGATCGAAAACGAGAGATGGAAGCTTTGACAGTGGAGGAAGGGGGTAGGTCCGGGTGCTATGATGGAGGGAGGAGGGAAAACACAGCCGGCTCTCATTTTCAGAGAAAAGTCCCACCCTTTTTTTTCTTTTCGGGAGAGTTTCGAGACGAGAAAAAGGAAGAGTGGGGGCAAGAGGTATTGCATGTAGGGGGATGCAGCCTGCGTTGCAAAGGGTGGAGTGGGGTGCAGTGAGGGGTAAAAAGTTTGAGACAGCCTTGTTATTTGATTGACAGGTCTTGTGAACGGAAAGAAGGGGAAAAATAGAGTAAAGGGATTGGGCGGTTGTTGTACGTTGGTTGGCATAGAAAGACGGCTGCGAGCTAAAAATGACTAACACCCCAGTCTCTATCCCCCCTGTTATGCGCACACACTCATAGCACACACACAATCATCTCAGCAATCTCTAATCTCAAAACCAGATTTTGAAAACCACCCAGTTTCCATAGTCCGTGGTCGTAGTATTTCTTTCAAAAACAGTTTTGTTAATCCCAAAAATTAAATTTAGCATGTTTTTTTTTCAAACGAAATACGAAAAATAACGAATTCTCCATGGAAACAAAAATCTTAATCGTTATCATCATTATCAAAGCGACAGACCCATCAAAACATGCTAAATCCTCTCCATCTTGAGGTTTAATGAGCATCTGTTTTGTTTAAATACTGCCAAGAAGTCAATCTGTGTTCTTCCTTTTCCCCGTTATCCTTAGGAAATTTTATGTATATCATATCAACGTAACTATTGTGCTAATCAGTTTATTTTTCTTCTTCTTTATTATTATTCGTTTCTCATTTACTCTACCTCATCATATACCTTCTGTGTCCGGCTATATTTTCACCCATTCTCCTTCATATACACATTTCAATGTCTTACAATTATCTTCCTTTACTCTTTCTTTATTAGAGACCACATTTCCGCTCCACACATCACTATATTCACACAAAACATTTAATCATTTTTTCCCTAAAGTCTTTGTTTATCGTTTCTCCCAAAATATCTTCTTATTCTTGAACATTTCTTTTTCCATTCCTATTTTCGCCTTCATTTCATTTTGATACTTCATACACTCACTTACTCTTCTTGTTCTCTTCCTATTTTGATATTTGTTTGTCTCCGCTTATTCAAATCATCATTACTTTCGTTTTATTAACGTCCATCTTTCATACCATGTTCCTAACACCTTCTTCACAAGTGTTAAAATGTTTTATTCTCTACAAGAAGAAATATATTGCCTGTTAGTTTAATGATCTTGGTTTCCAAGAATCTTTCTACAACCCCTTCGAGATGTATTAAATAAAGTGATTGGGAGACAACAGAGCTCTTTCACCCCTCCACCTATCGCTATACGTTTAACGAAGTTCTTTTGCTGTCTCCCTATTTTCTTGTGTTTTTTTTATCGTATCTTTGTTTTACAGTACCTAACTTTACAACAGTATCAAATGTATAGATGTGTCTCTTTCTAAGTATGTCTATTAGTATCCACGTAGATTGCGTTATTTTATCTTACGATAGTCGATTGTTAAATTCTTTTTAGAAGACAGGATTCAATAAACAATCAATCACGTACTTTAGGGTAAGAAGGAGCATCATAGATCAGATTTACCGCTCCAGACTAGTTTTCAATAGGTACTTGTTAAAAAAATCGTGAACAAATATTTCTCAAATATAAAGCTAGATCCAGGCTGGTTGGCAAAGTTCTTTTTTTTTTTTTTAATGTTAGCAATATTATAAAGAAAAGGGGTTGACTTTGGTGTCTTAGACCTGCTTACAGGCAATTCTTTAGCATATTTATCTTATTTTAATGTATATTGCCAATCAATATATTTGCACATTTTTAAAATAAAATTTTGCACTATTTTCACAACTATTCCCCGTTTTCTTCTTTTTTAAAAAAGAAATAGGTAAAACAAGTTTGCATTCATTCTGCATTCAATTCTTATAAATAAAACATAAGAATAATGTGGGGCTTAGAAGCAAAATTCTGCAATCTCCATTCCAGAAAATTTTACGGGAGAGCCAAAAGAAAATTTTTAGTTGTAAATATAAAAGTATACGGATAGCCTACTTTTACCTGTTGTTCCCATTGCAAAAAACTACAAAACACAAACCCATAATATAAAGAACTTTCTCTATCGGTATATGTCTACTCGTATTAAAGTATGTTTCATCTCTATTAAAGTAGGACTGGAAAGGCAACGCAGATTCGAGACTTGCAGAAAATAATCTTCACTGGTTTCACATAGTTTTACTGAGTTACATCAGTCAAACTCCAGCAGAGGTACCTAGACAAAATGGACGGTATCAATAATAGACCATGAATACTATAGGGAAATGCTGAGATGTTATCTGCCCGCTACTTTCTCCAGTCCTTTTCTGAAAAAAAAGTGCTCGCCGAGAGGCGTCCTTCCTTAGACATGACACGCTGAGGCTTTAGAAGACAATAGTAGTTCCAGTATTCTTATTGCATTCCCCGTCAATCGTTTGTGACTTATAGTGTCTACGTTTTCAGGATTTTAATTACTTGCCTGCTTTTATTCAAGATTTTTAGTACGAAAATATCCGGGCAGTATTTGACTCATTTATATGTATTATTCAAAGTTAGAAAGGAACGGAATAAACTAACCTTTCAAAGTAGTTATACAGTTAAAAAAAAAAAAAGAAAAATGCACTAAGATTGTAAAATAATGAACACTATATTTGGGAGGTAGAAGTCGCCTCAATTTGTGAATAAATTGAATATTTGTAAGTATAATATTGTTCTTTCGTACTGTTTTTTTCTATATATATATATATACTCGCCAGAGTATCATGAACGGTACTCAATCACAAAACATACACTTTGAACTGAGAATACTTTCTTTATTGCAATTGGTTAAAAAATGACTTTGGTTATTTTTCTACAGACAATAATATTTCTACATTAGCCACCTTTAAAATCACACAGAAGCATTGATCTGTATGGAGAGAATTGAGGTAAATTAATGGATCTAGCAAGAGAAGAAAATAAACCACACAGTCAATAAAGGCATGATTACTATTTAGTCGCAATCGTTCTGACATCTTTTCGCGATCTGATGTATCACTGTTCTTTCTCGGATGGATTCTGGAGGCTCTAGCTAGAGTCTATCCGATATCAAACAGTTATTATCAGATTAGAAACAGTTGCCAGATGATCCAAACTAAAAGTAATCAAACCTTTATTAACTGGACCTCTCAATTTATAACCTTTAGGCACCTTTGGCTCAGGTCGGGATAGGGAAGAAGAATGTAAGTGGGAAAGACGTCAGCCAGGGCCTAGTTCGAATGTATTATTAGCCTAGTGCCCTTCGATTAGCCTGGTGTGACTGAGGAAAACCCATAAAAAAATCCTCAATCACGAAGGCCCGCCATTGGCATTGAACACAGGGCTTTCCAAATGCAAATTCAACCCTCTAGGAATCGAGCAACTGAGACCGACAAATTATAATTAAAAAATTGTATGTTCCCAAGATCAGTTGATTTCAGAAGATAATAGAATATACATAGCCTTTCACAGGGTGGACTCAGCCACTGGGGGGGGGGTCCACCCCAACTTGGTGCCGGTCCCAAGCCCTGGAAAATGAGGAGGGTTAACGTTAGGAAGTGCATCCGATCTTACATGCTGTGCGTAAAACCATGTATAATGGGTCGTCTTAATGAAGCCTCGGAAAACGCTAGGGCTTACCCCGTAGGCGACGCGCAGGGGCTTTGCCCGGCTTCTGTGAGAAATGAGCGAGGGAGTAGGCTCACTAAATGTTGGGACGATGACTGGTAGAGGAAGAGAGATTGCAGACCTGATGGAAAGAAGAAAGTTGGGGATCCTGTGAGAGCAAGAGACAAGATGGAAAGGAAATAAAGCAAGAGAGCTAGAAGGTGGCTGCAAGTTGCTGTATAGTGTTGCTATCAATGTAGTGTGTGCGTATGCTCCGCAAGTCGGCTGCGAGGAAGAGGAAAATACGGAATTCTGGGAACAATTGGACCATGAACTTCACAGCATACCCCCAGCGGAAAGAGTAATTGTGGGCAGCGACTTGAATGGAGATGTAGGCAGAAGCAGAGAAAGTACTGAGAGGATCCACGGTGGTTGGGTTGGGGAGTGGGAGATAGAAAAGAAGAAGGAGAAAGAGTAATAGACTTTGCAACGGCATTCGATCTGGCGATTTGCAATACATTTTTTCAGAAGGAAGAGGAGCATCTCTTAACTTACAAGAGTAGTGGAAAAGAAAGTCAAATAGATTCCATCTTGTGCCGAAGACAACATCATAAGGAAATTAAGAACTGCAAGGTCATAAATGGTGAAAGTGTGGCCACAGAGTGTGAAACACAGAGTGATGATTGTGGACCGGGAGTTTGCAGGTAGAAATAATAGGAGGCCGCGAAATGGAGAGCCCAAAATTAGATGGTGGAGACTGAAAGAAGAGAAACTAAGAAAAATGTTTAGGGAAGAGGTTATCAAAAGAATAAATCTGCAAGAAGAGAACGTGCAAAAATGTTGGGATGTGAACAGTGCTAACGGCCGCAGACAAGACTTTGGGTAGAACTTCTGGAAAGAGCCTCCTGCAGGAAAAGAGACGTGGTGGTGGAATGAGGAAGTGCAAGAAGCTACTAAAGCGAAGAAGAAAGCTAAAACAATATGGAATGCTTCAGGGACAGAAGAAGATAAATGTAGCTTCAAAGCGACTAATAAGGAAGAAAAGAGGGCAGTGGCTAGAGCAGAAGCGCAAGCCTGGAATGAACTGTATGACGAACCTGAAACACCAGGTGGACTGAAGAAGCTATACAGGTTAGCAAAAATCAGAGACAAGCAACAAAGGATATTACCTATATTAAACAAATTAAGAATGACCAAGGATTAGTGCTTACCGATGAAGACAGGATTAAAGAGAGATGAGCCGAATATTTCGAAATGCTCCTAAATGAAGAAAAATCTTAGAAAAGTTCTTAGCGACGGAACCGCAAATTCTGGAACAAAGCCAAGAATAAACCGAGAAGAAGTAGAAAAAGCAGTAAAGAAAATGAAGACAGGAAAAGCTCCAGGTCCTGATTGCATACCAGTAGAAGCGTGGAAGAGTTTGGTACCAGAATGTATAGATATTGTATGGGATCTGATGCAAAAAAATCTATGAACAAGAAAAAAATGCCGACTCAGTGGAGAGAGAGTGTTATTGTACCAATTTTTAAGGAGAAGGGAGTTATACAGGATTGTGGAAACTATAGAGGAATCAAGCTAATGTCACACACGATGAAGATTTGGGAGAAAATTATAGAAGGAAGATTACGAGAAGAAACATCGATAGGAGAAGAACAATTTGGATTTATGCCAGGAAAAAGTACAACTTTTATATAAAGACAAACTATGGAAAAGCATAAGGAAAAGCAAAAGGGATTGCATATCGTCTTTATTGATTTGGAGAAGACCTACGACAGAGTACCACGTCAGGAAGTATGGAGATGCTTGAGGGAGAAAAGAGTGCCAGAGAAATATGTAAGGATAATCCAAGATATGTATACAAGAGCTAGAACTCAGGTAAGGCATAGTATTGGATTCACACGCCAAATCCCTATTATGGTTGGATTACACCAGGCTTCAGACTTAAGACCGTACCTCTTCAACGTAGTCATAGACGTTATAACTCAGGATGTGAGAGATGAAGCCCCCTGGTGTATGATGTTTGGCGATGATATTGTACTATGTAATACTAATAGGGCAGAACTTGAAAGGTAAGTAGAGAATTGGAGGAAGTCTCTGGAAGATAGAGGCTTAAAGATTAATAGAACGAAAACTGAGTATCTTGAGTTTAACGGAGAAGGAAATGGAGAAGGGATGTTGCAAGAAGAACGATTGAATAAAGTGAAAAGGTTTAAATATTTAGGCTCAACTGTTACTGGGAATGGAGATTTAGACTCTGAAATAGCACACAGAATGCAGGAGGGATGGCGAAATTGGAAGAAAGTAAGTGGCGTTCTCTGCGACCGCAGAATCACGGTGAAGAATAAACGGATGATTTACAAAACAGTGGTTAGACCAGAAATGGTGTACGGAGCAGAAACATGGCCAATAAAGACAGCACAAGAAAAGAGATTAGATGTCACCGAAATGAGAATGCTACGCTGGATGTGTGGGATAACAAGAAGAGACAGAGTGAGAAATGTGAGAGCAAGAGGTATAACCAAAGTTGTAAAGATATCTAAGAAGATACAAGAAAGAAGACTGCAGTGGTATGGGCATGTAATGAGGAGAACAAATGACTATGTAGTCAGAAGAGTGATGGCAATGGAAATGTTGGGCAAGAGAGGTAGAGGGAGGCCAAGGAGGAAATGGATGGATAGCGTTAAGAAGGATCTCGGGGAGAAAGGTTTGTCAGGGAAAGAAGTTCACGACAGAGCTTTCTGGAGAAGACTCATCAGACGCGTCGACCCCACGTAGGTGAGAAAAGGCGGAGAGAAAGAAGATAGCCTTTGACAGGGCGATTCAACAATATTTTGATAGGGTGATTTAATAGTTCTCAATACATTCTTGCATTTTAAATTCTTACTGATAAAATTAAGAAGAAATTTATTAGGATGTTTCTGATATTTTCCTTCATGATAAAGTTTATTAAGCAAGTTTATGATTTTTCAAATATAGTTTTCGAATCTTACCAGAAGAGAAATTACAATACGTTCGTACGTTGAACTCGGCTTTATTTACCTTCGTGATAAGCAAATATTTTTCCTTCCTGTTCCAAAGATGTCGCCATTTTCTTTTTCAGAAAAGATTCTTTTGTGGGTCTTAGAATTACCTTCTTGATGCACTACACGCTTCCAATTTTTGGTAGAAAATAGCAAAAAATCAAAACTATACCCAAATAGTCCTATTTGTTAACAATTTCTAGAGATAAACGTATATCTCATTATCAATCAATGTTTTTAGACCAGGAAAGGTAAATATTAAATTCATGTTGAAAATTTAGTGCAGGTATAAATTAATTTCATTATTCTGTTCTCCTTTAACAATAATGAATTTTTATCTGTAGTAGATTTCATACTAAATCACAAACTGATGCTTCAAAGCACGTTAATTCAGACAGTTTTAAAAAGTATGATGTTTACTCGTAAGCTGTTAAGTGCTTAACACTGTAGACTGAATCAGCCTTGAAGGGACACACGAGTTCAAGTACCGCTTTCAGTCACACTGACTCAAGGTTTCCTCAATTTTACCATGCAAGTGCCGTGAAATAACCTGTGCTAAGGCCTTGATGCTATCTTCCCCATACCTGCTCGCGGAAGAATGATCGGCGAGGGACGTCACCCTTTAGAAGTGACATACTTGGACCAGATTTACCTGTTCAACTCATGAAAAGGAATATTGACAAATAATTAAAGAAAGATTGAAGATAAATTAATTAGCTTTTCTAGTTTGAAGAATTTCAACTTCATGGAAATATCAATTATACCTCATTGCGTTTCACCCTTCATGCTTTTTCTCCTTCAGTTTGCAAAGTTAGCGGTAGAAGAAAAACAGAGTGAAAGAAGAGTTGAAGAATAAGAAGAGAGAAAAGAATGAAATCGATTTCGGAAAATAAGACAATGACTGATCGACTCCGACAGTCAGTTTCCAGTTGATTGAAGATTCTAGTGGTGGTAAAAAGAATGAAGAAAATAGAGATACCAAAAAAAAAGACTGTCTGGAAACTAGAGTATTAATACGTCCCAGGTGTATGTGAACTCATTGGAAGTCTCTTTTTCTTCCCCCAAAACGACACGCAAATTGAGAAAAAAAAGAAGAAAAAATACGTAGGGTAAAGCAGGGGAAAAGGGGAATCATGGGTAAAAATGACACACTCCTCAAACTCAAGAACTTCGACTGTCTTGTCTCTTATAAAAAAAGAAAGGCGAGTCCTGCCTCAATCACATAAGAACGGGAAATGAAGAAAGAAATTTAACAAAATTGATAGAAAAAGAAGATGAAGAAGAGTGAATAAAAAAAGCTTTCTTGGTATGAAGATAAATGATGCAATTCACTTTGTCGCTTAAGGCGGTTTGGCACAAAAAGGGGAGCTAAGGAATTTTTATATCAAGCGTAAGATAAATGTGATAATGCCGATTTCAAAATATTGTGATTCTGATAGGCATGTGTATGTGAATGAATGAATGAGAAAACATCATATTGCTTTCAGATAGTTAGTTTCTGGTACATGTCTTCTTTATTGACAAGATTCATTCATTGTTTTAAGAGCAAAAAGAGGGCCAAGTAAAGTTCAGTGAATTCTGTTTCCTGTGGAAAGAAGAGACTAGATTCGAAATCAGGCCTATTAATATCGTAAACCTTGTCCTGATAACGGAATAGAAGAAGTCCTTAGAATCAGGTATTGCGTCCAACTGTATGTATTCCTTTTTTTTAAATGCTTTTTAGGAATTTTAAGTATGAATAGAACGTCTCCGTTATAATTTAATAATTAAACGCATTTTATCGTTGTATGAGAAGGATCGACTTGTAATAAGTTCTTTTTTAGGACGCCAGAGGGCAGGTTGTTAGAATCTAGCAGAGACATCTAGTGCTAGTTTTCAGAACTCGCTGAACATTTGCAGACAAACCAAGGATGATCTTTTTAGTTTTAAATTTCAGGATTGTGTTGGTACCTTAAAGTCAAATGATGCAACCCAGAAATTATTTCATCCATGATACTGCTATCGAAAATTAATAAGTTTATTGTCAGTCTTGACGAAAAACACATTTTACGAGAATTAAGTTTAAATTAAGATAAGAGAATTGAAAAGCTATTGCAGCACTTAATCTAAACCCAAACATTATGTTTTTAATGCCATCTGTAGTCACAAGAACATTCTTGATGGATCTTTCGTGGAAAGTTCATTTTACTATGTCTTAGATTAGCAAATTTACACATACAAGTTCATTTCTTATCTTCCATCAATCCCGATATTTTGGAGATGAACACACAGTGTACGATTCGATTAAAACTGTGGATTGCACTTCAGTTATTCGGAACAGCATTTTTTTTAAAATATTTACATGCTAAAAACTGGATTCTGTTCTAGAAAAATATTTTATTCAGATTTTATAATTTTCAATAAAATTTTAAAAAATAGATTATACCCAATTAAAAGAAGACTTTCGTTTTTGCCTTTGGAACAAAAATTGAACTCTATCTAAAGCCATATTGGACTGATCGATGCTACTAAATGTATAATGAATATTTGAAACCAGAGTGCGGAGGGGACAGTTAATCGCGATCGTCCACTTTCAGTATAAAATAATATGGACCAAATTTTCAGTTTTTTGCGTGTGTTATCTAGAGTTGCCACCTTTTGATGAATAAATTATGGGACGCTCGGCAAAAAATACGGAATTATAGCAAAATATACCTGAAATCTGAAATACCCTAAAGTGAAAGTAACAAGTTAGATCTTGTGCTAATATATGTCTGCACAATATATGTCTATCTGCACAATTTAAATCTTCCATAATAATTCTGTTTCTCAACAGATGTTCTTCCTTGTACAAATTGCATGTAATATCCTTTCCAACAGTGATAGACTACAAGACAACTCCAAATAGGAAATTTACTTCGGCCTAGCTGAAATAGGATACAACAGTAGCTAATAAAGTACAGTTCTTCCTATTGAAATTCTCCATTAACTGCAAGCTTTCAACAACGCTTCGATTGAAGAAAATGTAAGCTTCTTCTTCATGTTGAATACTTCGCAGCAATACTGTCATCGTAGAAGTCATAGGATTTCTGAAGTTAAAGCAAGGATTCGCCGTAGTACCCCATCAAACTGTCCTATAATTTCAGATTTTGTGCCTAAGAAGATAAAGTTTTTCATGACATTTCTTACTGCAAATCCAAAGAACTTGTCCTCTTTATGGTATGTTAAAAATATAATCTTATTATATGTTATAATATTATTGATAAGTTGCAGATGTGTGTGTGGCTTTACTACTCATAATTCGGGACAACCACTCATAATACGGGACGAGTAATTTTTTACATAAAATACGGGACATCTCGTATAATAGGGACAGGTGACAATCCTAGTGTTATCGCTGTGCAGTCCGTTTCTTTATTTGTCTAAATTCTTGCAAAAAAGTAAATATTATTTGCAGCATATATGCCCTGTTAGTATAGTGGTTACCGTAGCTGACTGCTGATCGTGGGGTCCCAGGTTCAATTCCCAGCTCTGCCAAGGGATTTTTTTTTAAAACCGAGAGGGTCTTGAACGTTGTCCACCCAGCATCGTGATGCAATTGGGAAGCTGCTGTGAAAAAAGACAGTGGCGATCACAGTTGAGAGCTTCGGTTCTCCTCTCCCAACATCTCTAATCAGCGTGGGAACAGTAGACCAAATCCTCCCTTCGGGATAGGCCTCATCCAGTAGTGGATTGAATGTGGCTGTGAATTATTATTATCATACTATTATATGCACAATCCAGAACGTGTATAACTCAAGAATTAAGACAAATAAAAACGGACCGCACAGCGATGGGAAGCGTAAAAACTGAAAATTTGGTCCATATCGGACTAGACTGGAAGTGGATGATCGAAATTCTTGCTCTGGAGTCACTTTCAACACTAGTCGATCACTCCAGTGTTGTTACGTAGAGCTCGTTAGCATCAAACAAGCAGTGCCCTTGATTTGAAACTGATCATCAGTAATTGCGCCTTTATGTAGATGTCATGAACATTTAAAAAGTGATTTTTTTCGTTCATTGTTGAAAAAGCTCAAGTTGGGGAAGATTTGCATAAAATGAAGTCAGGTTTCCTTACAAATGGCCCTCTCTCTCTAGTTAGAAATTTATGTTATCATGTTCCTTTTTACTATTTTATCTTGAGCTTCAAAGTTGTTTATGCGAACTACATTACCTTATTACTTTGGAAATTGAGATAGAACTATTAATATATGTAACGTCACCTCGCATCCCACGAGATGCCTATATCCTTGTGTGAGACCACCTTCCTAATAATTTATATAAAATCACACTTTAGAATTAGTAATACCAAATATATATATGAAATTAACTGCCGAAGCCTTTGACATATGTAAATGTCTAAGATACCTAAATTTATTATTCTGTGTAAATACTTCTGAAACAGCCTGTAACTACCAGAGACGTTATAAATAATAAGACGTATATAACCAAAGACTTTCAAAGTATATAAAAATTAATTTACCAAATTATGCAAAACCTCTATGGAGGACAATCTAGATTTATTTTAACGTCAATGTCATATATATGTCTATATAAACAGCGCAAGCTATATGTTATATCAGTTCTGCTAGAACTCCCGAAGTGGAAGGAGCTCTAAATAAAGGTGCTAAAGAGAACTTTAACTGCTTGTTTTATTTGTTGTCTATTGTTCTGTTTATTGTGCCTTCAGAAATTAAATCTGAATTTGCGTTTCTCTGTTGCTTATTAGGTAAACCTAATATTAATTGCATTCTCTTACCTAGCATAGTCAACAGATGCCACTTTTTTTTTTTTTTTTTTTTTTTACATTTTAGTGGGTTTTAACTTCGTTTTCTCCTGTATTCTAATTTGAATTTAATTTATAAGACCTTTAGGCAACAACTTCTGGCTCAGACCGAATGAATGAGGGTGGGAAAATTGGTAGAATGCAGAAAGTGGGAAGGGAAAAGGGAGAACCCCGAGAAAATCCACGCATACGGTGTTTGTCCACCACAAAGCTCACATCGCACGAGCAGTAATCGAATCAGGGTCCTCACGCACCAGAGGTGAGCGCTCTACCACTGATCCACTGCTGCCCTCACATTCTTCTATTATGTAATCAATTATTCATTGGTTGTAACATTTTTATGTTGTGTTGTAATAATAATGTCTTAGTTTTTACATGTTAAGGATTTACATTTAATTTATTGTTAATTTTCGTACCCTTTTCCAATGCTAATTTCGATCTTTTAGTTTCAGAAGTTATAATAATTATAATAATAATATTTTTTTAAATTTAAATTTTCATTAGAGTGCCATGAGTGGCTTAGTAGCCAAGACAGCACTTAGTCAATAGTCAAATACACAATAAAATACAGACAAGAGTTATTACATAGTGATAGTAAAAAATCAAATATTAATACAACACTGGAATTAATATGATTCATAATTACAAATAAGATTTTCAGCAATTTTTCACTTTATCCGATATAGTCAGTACATGGTGATGTCTTGTTTTTACAAGGATACAGTGAAATTAAGTTTTTTCAATAAAATGATTGCGATAAAATTTCTAGAAAAAGTTCTTGTCAAGATACTTTTTTCTTTGCTCCAAAGTTTCAAAATTAGAATTCAAACCAATAATCATAATTAATTTAAAGAGTAGCATAAAACTTAAATTTAAAACATAGTAATCTGAAAAAACACCTTTGAACACTTTAAAAACTGTACCTCTGAATTGGGAGTACAAAATTCAAATTTTGTACCTCTAATTTTTTAGATGCAGTGGCGTCACTGATTCTAAAAAAAATGGAGTACATTATACTACCTATTTTTCAGAGGCAGTGGCAGACCCAGAGATTCATATTTTACCTTCGTTTTTGTTTATATTAATCTGTTCCCTCTCAAGAACTGGGAGGCAAAGAACCGCCCCTCTAAACCTAACCCTGCGTTCGCCACTGCCTCTCAAAAATTGGAAGTACAAAATTGGAATTTTGTACTCCCAATTCAGAGGTACACTTTTTTCAGTGTACTGCTTCAAGTTTATTAGAAGCCGTTTTAGATATATCGTTCCAAACACTGAAAGCGTATTCTAGTCTGGATCTCACAACAATTTTATATAAAGATAAAAACGTATTGATTTTTAAATCATGTCATTTATAAAAACTAAAGCCAATGAATTTTCGGGGTTCACATATAAGTCCTTTCATGTGCTCGTTAAAACTTAGCTTGGAGTCAAAGATAACTCATAAATCCTTAATACTGCTTACCTTGTCTAAATTTATGTTTTCCACCTTATTATGAGCTAACGTAATACTGCTGTTTTTTTTTAGTATAGCTAATAAAATTGAATTTATGCTAATTTCCATGTTATTTTTTACACACCACTGGTTAACACAATCTATATCCCTTTATAATAAACAATTATCTTCTTGGTTATTGACTTCACCAAAGATCTTTTAATCGTCCGCGTACAGGAGTAAATTCGAAGTGGTAATTTCATTTCACGAATCGTTGATATAAATGTTGAACAAGAGAGGGCCTAATGGGGAACCTTGCGGTATGCCTTTGTACATAAAAGATTCGTAGGAGACGAAATTACCTGCTGAATCTTCTATCACTTAAATAACTCTTAAACCAGGTGGGCGATAATCCAATCATCGAAAGTTTATTTAACAGAATGTCGTAATTTAAACTGTCAATAATAATAATAATAATAATAATAATAATAATTCATAAGTAGATATTGATTCCTTGATTTCCATCCACGCATCTTAACTCTACTTTCTTTTTAGATATCAAGCTTCATAATACAAGTTACACATTGAGAGTAGTAGATATGGCTCCCTACCTCCCTCTCTACCAGAAACAGAAAAACAGCAAACGAAAAATAAAAGGAATGAAAGACAGAACAGAATTGAATAAAACCTCCCAAGGAAAGAAAGAAGAAAAAAGAAGGTAAAACCAAAGCAAATGCCGAAGGAATGAGGTAGAAGTCATACAATCCAAGCCAGCAAGCAAAGTAAAGGAAGAAGGCGCTAGAATACTGCTGAGAGACAAGACTTGACAGTTTTGAATACTTCACTTCACCTGTCTGACCACCTCACTGTTTGTATTCTGCAAAAGGGATTTAAAAAAGAAAACGAGAATAAAAAAAAAAGAGAGATACAGCTTCGAAAATGAAACTGCCGTGTGCAGGCAAGATTAATGATTTGACTTTGTGGAAGCATTGGGAACAGCAAGAGATATCCAGGGAGCCTTTGATTTTGCTGTCGCTTTGCCTTTTCGAAAGTTCTGAAGCCCAGAAAAGACTTGTCAATGAGAACTCTCTCCACCTTCCCGTTCGCTCTCTAGAGGAATGTTCTAACAGCCGCCAAGTATAGTGGATATTAATGATCATGGTGACTTCTGACATGTTTTGTTCATTCAGCTACTGCATGCATGTCGAGAGGTTTTTAAGAGCATGGGACGACAGGACAGGATGGAATTCTGTATCTACCACACAAAAATCACCCTTCTGCTACCCCTCCGTTTTGCCCATGGTTTTCGATGATGATGATGATGATGACAACGACAAGGTCCCTTCATGTGACGCTAATTCGACCGAGACGAAAACCCCGATTGGTTACAACAAAGAACGAACAAAGAGATAGAAAGAGAGACCTTCGTTAACTATGGCACCAAATGCCATCTTACACGCCGTCCTGTTTCTTTCATTATTTTTTTTCTTCCTCCGGAAAATGACAGAATTATCATAAGAATTCGTTCTTCAATTGTTTGTTCAAGCTTTTCTTTTTCTTTGTTTATCTTTCTTTTTTGTTGGTATCTTTCTTTTATTGTTTCTCCTTCTTTTGTTTTTCTGTAAACATTTGACCTTGGTATTCATAGATAACACTGGTATTCTCTCTTATTTCAAACTTTAATAGAGTAATGTGTCTATCTTCTCATGTAAAACTGGTATTAGCAACTAACCAAAAACTAGAAATATATCAGTGACACGGACTCTGAATACCTATTAGAAGTCGAGATCTTAGTGACATTGACGAATATTTTTTTTAAAAAGTTCGTGGTAATCTTTTATATATAACCCGAAATATATGTGACACACATCTGTCATATTTTGTACAAAGAAACCTTGGACCTTAATGTGTCCATGTACAATATATGACAATTTTGTGTAGCAAATATTTCGGGTTATATACAAAAGATTATCTCGAGCTTATATGTTTTATTCGTCAACATTACATGTATCTTTTGGCTTATAGAGTCGATATATTTGCCCATACAATAATAATTTTATTATTCAACTCCAGCGTAACTTAAAACATAATTTTTACTACCTTTTTTTGTAAAAGCTATTTAGTGAGAAAATATATTGTTTCAGGACATTTAAGAAAATTGAATAAAAAAATGTATTCTGTTCAAAGACATTGCAAGATTTAACTATGCGCGTAAACCTATCCCTGAGCGATACGCACGCACCGTGAACGGCGCGTGGGGGATATCGAGGTAGCGCTCCACATATTCTAGAACCTGCGGTACGAAGAGAGGTTGGGTGGTCAGTCCCACGCTCGACCGCCTTGACCTCCCCAAGGTGCCCAGGAGTACCAAGTACTCTCTGGGAGTCAATTAGATAAAAGGCTGAGTGCACCTCAGAACGCCAGATATGGGAACACTGCGAGAAAAGTCTTCAGCGTCCTGGCCGTATCCTTAAGAACGTTATTTGTTATTTGTTGAGATCAATTTTCAGTTCTCTTACTGGTATTTGAATATAAATTATTAGAGGCTAAGTAAAAATATTAATTACTGGACACCTGATTTAATATCAATGTTATCTGAAGTTTGGTCAAAAAGAAGTGTGTCTATCAGATTCAGAACTTAAGAAGAAACGAAAGGTAAGATGGCTCACTTGTTGCTTCCAATGTTAAAGAAATTCAGAGTCAAGGTGAAAATAACTAGAAATTATCTAATATCAGAAAAAAATCGTGAACCTATAGAGATACTTCCTATAAATTTTTCGTTTAGAATTATGTATTTTTGCATCACATTGGAGGATAAACAATTTGTTCAGAATTTATCTCTAAATATTTGAATCGCCATTTCGAAAATGGCATATTGTCACAATTTTTATAGGGTTTTATCTAAAACAAAATCTACTCATATCAATAAACATCCACTCATAAAATTTACCATGAGAATAAGGTTATATATAATAAGGCTAAGAGAGTATTTTAAAATATACTCAAATTATGTGCATTTTTCAGTTTCACGAAAAACTGCTTTCTTTTTCACATTTTGAAAAAAAAATCAACAGTAGAAAAATGTGGATTTTCAAATACCAATTCATTTATTATGAAGCTGTTGACAGAAATGTACGGAGAAATTGAAATTTTTACTTCTACGAATTTTCATTAAATATTCTCTTGTAATTTTCATTTTACTCATTATAAGTGTTCCATGGGTCAGTTTCTTTTAATTAGAGTGTACGTTAATACAAAAAATATGCAAAATTCCTAAATAGAAACTTTCGTTCAATTTTGCGACACTCAAATCTATTATAACAAAGAATATATTATACTTTTAACGGAAAAAAACAAACCATGTTTTCCTGACACGTATATGACAGTATTGACTTTAATGCCATGTGTGTTGCCTAAGCAGAAGGTTGTATAAATTTGAAGGTAAAGTGTTCTATAACGCCTAATATACCAGTACTAAAAAGATAAAATGAATTTTATGGGCGGTAACAGCACTATGACTTACGCCCGTCCCAACTAGGCGTATACTATACGTATAGATCCGTATTTGTTGAACGTTTCAGCACTGTGATTCACACCAAATTTACTATTTTTAAAAAACAAGCCGCGAAAAAAGCTATTTTTACATCAAGGAATATATTTTGTGGATAAATACACTCAATTCTATGACAATAAAGAAAATGTATTAACAAGTAAATAATTTTAGACGCTTCTGCCATCTAACCTAACCTGCTTACGCTTACGTTCGCTATTTTATTTGTTGATGATTGCATTTTGTAGCCAAAATTTTATTCTACCAGTATGTAAAATCTTTAGACCTAAATAAAACACAAAACTACAATAAAAATTAGAGTACAACAAAACTACATAACGTGCTTTATTTTGAGTTATATAGTTAAATTATTAGTTTCTTCGCTACTTGTAAAATAATAAACACTTTAACGATGTTTAAGTAGGAAAGGAATATCCTTTCCATTATCAAAAATAGAAGAAACTGTTAAATATGATTCATTTGAGTTTATATTTTGATTTTCGCAAATATTTATGAACTATTTGTGAATAAATTTGAATTAATTTCCTTTTATGTTAAAGTATTAGATACACTTATAAAATATCGTAATTGATAAAAAAAAAAATACAAAATTTTATTATTTTTGTATTTAGGCAATAAACAATCAACACAATAAGTAGTATATTTTAAATTAAATATAAGTTAGAAAAAATAAAGCACAATTACAAGGAATATTCAACCAAATATTTCGTTTCCAGAAACGTAGTTATATTTAAAAATGAAATTTTAAACAATGCGTAGATAGATAATTTGAAACACACAAAAAAATTATAAAATTTCTTGTTTTTTATTAAATGATTAGACGCATAATTTATTATATGCCTTTCAGGCCATTTTGATATGATAAGAATTGCGTGATTTCAGATTATGCATTCTCAGTTAAAGGTGATCAACTGCTTCATGTATCCCGCTATAAGTTATATGATTACAGTAAATTCTGTAAGTGTAATAATACCAGATATTTGGTGATATAAAAAAAAATCTTACCATTACATTATTTGAACATTTCTTCTAAGTTTAGATGCACAGTATAAAAGTAGGTTGGGTTTTTCGCGCGCACCGACTGAGCAAATGGAAGCAGAGCAAAGCATGAACAAATGCACTAAAGCACAAGTATACAAAAAATTTTGCTCTGTTGGAACATGATTTCTTGATGTGCGCACAGCCTAAGGGACGCATTTAGTTCTTTGAATGTAGTGAATGTACTTTCAAAATTCAACAAAAAGAGACGAAGAAAACAAAGCAACAAGATATAAGAAACAAATTTACAGTCCCTCGAATTTCGTTAATATCTTTTTTCCTTTCAACTTAATAACATACATCCTTATACGTAATGAACGCATTGCCAAAAGCAAAAAAGAATAATGCAACTGTGGTATCTGTCGCGGATTTGAAATCAGCATTGAGGAGAAACATACGTTCGAACCTTGCTGGCGGTCATCCTTGCGGAGGTTCCCTATAAATTCCCTCAGACGCACCCGAGTAACGACGGGATTGGACGGACTACTGTAAGTCACTGGTTACTCTATTTCTCATTGTTACCCGGAAGGAGTGCTTGCTAAGTAAAGTCATCCTTCATAATTCTAATGGACTATGGACACTACACTCAACACTACATACCTACCACTACAACTCATATATTGTAACATAAGATCTCCAAACTAGATGGCAGCACTACCTCCGTATGTAATTTTATTGTTATGCGAAATTTCAATGCTACTCTTACAAAATCGTCAAATTTCAAACGAGAATGGGCATATGTTATGTGCTGCACTAATTCATGAAAGAAAGTTTTATTTTTACTGATAAATCATTTTCTGTTCCTTTGTTTTACTTAATAATTTATTTATCGTATTTGTTTATTTAAGGTTGGTGTAAAGTAACAGTCTCTAACGTTAGATAGCAGTATTACCTCCGTATGTATCTAATGTATTTTTATTGTTGCACGAAATTGCAATGTTGTTCCTACTAAATCAAGCTTAGAGAGTTCAAACTTCAGAGAAGAAAGTTCATAACCATTTCAAGAGTTCTAACCACTGCCCTGTGTTAAAATTGTGATCAATTTACATTGGTATTTTTGCTGTGCATATTTGTATGCAAAATATTGGCCTACTACTTACGTAACCAGTACATAAGTCTACAATTACACCTCAATGTCAACAATACATTACAGAACATATTGTTACAACGACTCAGTCAAACACCGTATGTAGAAGTTGGTTTCGGGGAGTCCAATACCTTCGTGGGGTCTGGGTGTTAAATTTGCGTAAAATTGATGTAGTTTTGCCTAAAATGATACTATTTTTTTTAAAAAAAAAGTAGAGGGGGGGAATTCAAACATCCTTCCAAATACGTTCCTGCTAGCTCTGTGTAAGCGTTTCGAAAATAGTTACGTGATGTTTTCTTTACGTCAGTGTGTTCATTATGCGCGCAATTTTGCATAGTTGCGTGAAACTAGATTTCGAATAATAGCTCAGATCTTTTTAAAAATACAGAATATAATTCCTTATTTCCGTTAAGCAAATTTATTATAGGCCTACTTGAATCCCACTGCAAGTAGGTATAGCTTACGAATGTTCTTTCCACTGCAAAAGAAGCAAACGAAGCTATCATCCTTTGGAAGTAGTACTAAATATTGCGTTAAGGTGGCAGCACAAACATCTCTGGAGCTGTACATGCACTTTGGGAAGGTATAATTTTGCAAGCTTTCACGTTACCTCAAAATTAAGTTTAAAATATTTTTGCCTATCGTTATATTAAGTGTACATTTCGTTGCCTTTAATTCTGTTTGACATGTTTTCTTTTTTCCAAAACATACAATGAGTGATTGTTTAAAGGAAGTAAATAAATTGTCCTCTTCCTATTTGGTATTTAAGCAATGTGTTTTAGCTCATTTGGATATTGTCCTTTTTAGATTCTATTCTAGCTTTTCCGACTGCAATACCGCCACAACTCAAAGAAGTTGAAAAGTTATTATTATTTTTTTATACTATAAACAATTCAATTGGATTTAGGTTATTTTATTTCCCAAAGTCTCCGCAAGGCATTTTTTATATTCTACGTCATATTTGATTTCCGTCTTTATTGCAGTCCTGAAACTTTAAACAGCTGATTTTTCAAAACCGCAACATTTGAATTAATGTCAATATTGCATCCGGCTACACTACTGCTATTATGCAATACCTTAATTCGAAACTTTTTAAAGCAGTGGCGTATTCTGGATTGATAGTTTGGACTACCACGACCCAAAGTAATAAGATACGCTAGGAGGCTACAGAGTTCACACGTAGTTCAGTACTAGGTAATTCTTAGAAAGTAACTGAATTACAACTTGAAACAGCTTTCGTTTAGGGAAAGAGAATTGTAAACATTTTACACTGTAAAAGTATTCGTAGCTCTAGAAAGAAAGATCCCTGGACAAGGTGAATCAATGGAAATTCGCTTTTGCCTTCAATTAAATGGAGTGGACTTGCTCAGAACGGGACCTAGCATTTAAAATTAATTCTGAATTACTATGTTCAGTGTGTATATGTACTGGCAATCGAATCCGGATCCTCTCGACTACAGAATGGTGTTCGAAACCGAAATCTTTATCCATCTATTTTATGTTTCAATAATGGATATCAGGTTCGTAGCCAGGAACCCACATAGCAAAATGACGTCCCAGGGATATCTGACGGATCTCCTGGCAGGATATCGGGACGTCCTGTTTAAGTCCTGTTTACATCCATGGGACGTATAGTTATAATTAATCATTCGTATAACTATACGAAGTCATATCCTTCGTATAGTTATAATTAATTAAATGATAATAATAGTAAGGTCTATTTAATTTATAGAAATTCCAGGTAGGTAATCCCGCACGACTTTCCGGGGGACATCCAGGGGACCTCCATACGGGATGAACTGTTTGTATTGCCTACAGAGTTATCCCACGGACGTCCTTAGGACATCGCTATGGGAGCAGGACCATTCTGACGGTAATGGGATCTAAATGGGACGTCCCAGAGACGACTCTGCTATGTGGGAAGAGACTAGGATGGACCCGTGACCCTAACATATTTCTGGCCGCACTTAAAAACAGATCTAACTGAATAAATGGTAGATAAAATAATGCAACGTAACCCGCGTCTCCCTAAATTGCAAATAATTAGGATTATTTGAAAAATTGAATACTGTGTCTCTACTCTGTACTGCAGTATGCGTCTTCAGTAACACAGGGCTGCGAAATATTATTTTTCTACGACGCTTTTGATTCTGATGGGTGATTATTATGTATTTTGGTCTCCTGATTACGAATCTGAAGTCAGATTTTTCCTATCACCCAAGGTTTTTATATAATCGTAATTTAAGTACTTACTAAACTTATAATTTTATTCAATGTAAACATGTAGGACATAATGTTCGCACAATGTTAGAAATAAATCAATACGGCAAACAGGTTACTTTGATTAACAAAATACGTAAAGGCTGATTTTTGTTACATAAAAAGTCCAAAACAGACATTTAAATTTCTCAAACTCTCTTTCTCTTGCTGCGGAAATGTGATATTCGTGATTTTCGTTTGTGTCCTGACTTCTCATTGTCTCTCTTGAGACACCAGCAATAGTCGGCCATCATAACTCTATCCCACCTGCCCTGATAGCGTTTTTCAATCTCCTTCATGTCCTGATGGAATCTCTCCCCATGTTCTTCACTAAAATCGCCTAATTTTTCAGAAAAAAAAAAGTCGATATGGCTATGAAGGAAATGAAGTTTAACGCTCATGTTACAGCCTAGTTGTTTCATAGCCATCAACATATTTTCCACGATGTTCCTGTAATCAGGTTGTTTTCTGTTCCCCAGAAATCCCGCAATCACATTTCGGAATCCAGTCGGAATCGGAATTCTTCATTGGTCATCAAATTTTCAAATGTTTCATCTTTCATTAGCTTCCTTATCTGGGGTCCAACGAAGATTCCTTCTTTGATTTTAGCCTCGGATAGAAAAGAGAATTTTGAACTGATATACTTAAAACATTCACCTTCTTTATTCAACGCTTTCACAAATTGTTTCATGATCCCGAGCTTTATATGGAGTGGCGGCAAAATAATATTTTCTCTTCTAATCAAACATTTTTTTGTTACATTGTTGTGTCCTGGCTCCATTGTTGTTCTTACAGGCCATTCTTTCCTACCCCAGTGTAAATCACGTGCACGGCTATCCCATAGGCAAAGGAAACAAGGAAATTTTGTAAAGCCTGACTGCAATCCAAGCAACATTCCTATAATTTTGAGATCTCCACACACTACCCATTGGTGCTGTGAATATTTTATTGCCGCTAACAGAATTTCAAGGTTTTCGTAGTTCTCTTTCAAATGTACAGAACATGCTACTGGTATTGAGGCATATTTATTTCCATTGTTTAACAGTACAGCTTTCAGATTTCTTTTTGTTGCATCAATAAATAACCTCCATTCCTTTGCGTTGTATTTAAGTCCATATTGTGATAGTAGACCTTCGATGTTATTGCAGTACACAAGAGGGCCGTCTTCGGTAAAGTACTCAAGAAATTCCTCTTCTCTTCTCCTATACCAGTAGAATGTAGTACCAGGAACTAGCAATCGTTTCTCCTTTAAACGCGAACCCAAAATTTGTGCAGATTCTTTAGAAAGACCTAGATCTCTTACCAAGTCATTCAATTCTTCTTGGGTAAACAGATCTGGTTTCTCATCTTCTGTGGAAGCTGCAAATTCATCATCGTTGTATGTAGAGTCAGATGATGATGATTCAAGGGTTACTGGAGGCGTGGGTACGGGAATCTCGGGGCTGTGTGGTACAGGTCTGATAGCTGATTTCAGATTTGGGTAAACAATACTTTTCATACTTTTCTTGTTATGTCCGTCCACTTTCACCATACAAAAATAACAATCATCTACGTGGTTCACCTGCTCTCTCCATACCATTGGAACTCCAAAAGGTAACGACTTCTGCTTCCCCAGAGTCCATTTTCTTAAACCAGCAACACAGGAATGGCACACATAATGTGGTGCAAAGGCTTTGTCCTGGTCTCCTAACTTAACACCAAAGTAAGCAAAGTATGCTTTTTTCACAAACGTGGTTATGTTCTGTCTCCTGCTTTTCAATGTAAGAGACCCGCAAGTATAACAAAACATATTTGGATTATTTACACACGATCGTCTTGAGGAGCTCGCCATTTCAAAACGTTATCCACAGGAAGAAAGGTTCATTGAACAAAGGACACTTAGAAATCATTGGCGGGAATACCTTTTATTTATTATAATGAGCTCAAATTTCTTCTACAAGCACTTCTAAATAAGTTGTTCTTTACTCCCGTGCGAACTGTATGATGGTCACTTTTTATTACATGTTTTAAAGAACAAATATACTTATATTTGTTTTAGCTAAAATATAATTTAATTGCTGCAATTTGCATAAAAAGTCATCTTCCTTTACACATTGTTGTGAGTTTGTCATCTAGTGGCTCTTTTTTAAATTACTATAATTTACATTCGCCAAAAATCCCGAAAAACATGAATATCTCTGCAACCGTGTATCTGAGACACCAGCAGGTATCACCGTTGGAGAGCCTGATTTTTAACGGAGAAAATGATGTATGAACAATTCATAACGGATGGATAGTACAGAAGTTATAAACACCTAACTGGAAGTCTAAAAACAGAACGGAAATCGCTTGAAGTTAAAAGGGTTAAGAATAGCAAAATTATGAAATAACAGACAAACTGTGGGTGATGGAGAAAAACGAATACCATATTTGGAAACAGCTCTAAACCAAAATTAGAAAACACCCATTGACATACAAAGCGCCAAAATGACGCAGCCTTGTGTAATTAATAAAATAAACGGAACGAAATTAATTTTTGATCTTGGTTTTTTTTTTTTTTTTGCTGTTATTTTCATAGTAACAGTTTTTTTTTATTGCAAAACATTGCGAACATACTCTGGATTAGGGGTGCTCGCTATCCCAGAATCGAAATTAGGATTCCGGAATGGAATACTAATTTTTGTGATTCCATAATACCAGAATTTCGGAATCCGAATTTCGAAATTGACTTCGGTCTTTCGAACACACCTAATCTATTCTATTCTGCAGATCACTATAAACACTCATTAGCTGTTGCAATTATTAGAATGTTATATTTGCAATAGATGGAATCCACACTGACATGTTCGTAACAGATAATTTCTCAGAAATTGGTAGAAACTTATCTTTTTCTCTTTCCAGTTCACACTTGTCTTCTTCTACAGCACTTGTACAATGATCTCATAGATGTCACGATCGAGTGCTTTCTTAAAGTTGGTTTATACTTCATATATCATTTTTCTATCGACTACAGTTGTTAATAAACCAATAACCTCCCTTCATCTTCGAAATCCAATCTGTTAGCGTTCAGTTCTGAAATCGTTCTACTTCATAATCGTCATACTTTTATTCAATTTTCGCGAGTCTTATTTACTGATTGCTTTTCGATTTGCGCTTAGCGTAGCTCAATCCAAGTGGGTTTTCCCGCCTTTTTCGTTTTACGTCAATTATTCAAATTTCAGTAGAGGAAAACAGAAATTAACTTTCCCAGACCAAAAAGTTCGTTTCGTCCTTCAATAATGAGTACAATTAATAACTTTTAATAAAATATTAATAGTAAACTCAGGATTATGTGCAGATACTTTTGGGACGTAATAATGTCCCTGAAGTGTCTGCACACAAATCTGCAGTTACTGCTGGTATTTTATTAAAACTAATTGTACTCATTATTGAAGGACGAAACGAACGTTTTGGTCTGTGAAAGTTAATTTCTGTTTTCCTCTACTGAAATTTGAATAATTAAAGTAAAACGAAAAAGGCGGGAAAACCCACTTGGATTGAGCCTTACGTAGTTGACTTGTGTAGTTTGAAGAGATCGCAAATAAAACTTGCAAACGAAATGAGCAGAAATAGAATCAGTTTTGAACATTTCGCGTTTTACATACACGTTCCTAATGAAATATTTGTAATATTATTTTACTGGTTTTCTACAAACTTAAAGACTACATCAGACAATAATAATTTTCAATGTAATTCCTTTCTCCATCAAACGTTAGATGTCTATATCGACCCACATATAATTAAAGACAGTTAGTATGTTTTGAAGAGAAATTCAATATTAGTGCTAAAGAATATTTTGGAAATGCTTAATTTAGAACTGTTCTACCTTTAAAGTGGCCAATTTAAATTCACTGTATTTATTTCAGCATATGAAATATGTACCTTTTCTGCAAAGAATAAAACAGAATATTAAATAAATAACTGATCCGAAATTGGAAATTTGAATAACAAAATCTTATTTCGTGAAACTAAGAATATCCATTTTGATTAATTATAATATATTGTCATACCTACTGCTATTTCCACTTTGTAGCCAAAATTAATTATTAGAGTTTAATTTCCAAATTGTTTAAGGGTTTTCAATAGTTCTATATTGCATTTTCGAATATATAGACTAAGAAATAGCTGTTGTCAACTTCAAAATTTATTTTGATGAAGAAAATCTAGTTTGATTCATCGTTAATGGCGAATTTATTTTATGCTTTTTTGGCATCTTTGCTCAGCCCGGGATCGGTTAGGTACAGGATGGGGAAGCTAGAAGCCAGGGACTTTCTCAAGGTACCATCCCGGCATTCGACAGATGAATCCGAA
>JAGDQP010004270.1:63717-86538 GCA_022664845.1 Lepisma saccharinum
TTTCACAACCATAAGGTATTGCTGGTAAAATAAGTTCTATAACTATCAGATATTAATCGTGAGGCTAGGAGACTTGACCGAATAGAAACATGCGTTGTCCGATGCTAAACGACTTTTTATTTCTTCCGCGACCTTGTTCTTGCTTGTTACATATGCTCCTAAATATTTAAAGTTATTTACTTTCTCTATGATCTCTTTCTCAATAGTTAAGTCTCTATTTCCTACATCATCTGTTTCGGCGTATACTATGTATATTGTTTTCTCTACCTTCACCTGTAGACCTATCTCCTCACCAGCTTCTACTAAAACATCGGCGTTACCTTGTAGTGCATTTATATCGTCCCCTATTAAATCTACATCATCCGCGTATACGAATGGTTGAGACATGCCATTAAACGTTAGCCCCTTTTCGTCTTCACTTCATTCTGCATTCTCATTTCTTCTCTAATATTTGTCTCAAGGCAAAAATCTAGTCCAAAGTAGATCAATGTTTTTCTAAATCAACATTGGTGATCTCTAATGATTTCATCTACGTATACGCTTAAGGGCGTGTTAGCAGGATGTTACTCAACACGCAGTAATATTGTAATCAGATTTATAACTTTATTTTTTTTATAAACCGGAACTATTATTGAGGTTTACCATTCTTTTGGAAGATCATCCTTTGTCCATATAGCGCTAATCAACTTATGTAGTTCCTTAACTAGTGACATTGCTCCCGTTTCAATTCATTCGGATGGCATGTTGTCAATTCCTCATGATATGAAAGTTTTCAACTTCTCTATTCATATTTCGTCCTCGATCTCACTTGGTTCGGGTATTCACGGTTCTGGGGTATGGATTTTAAATTCCTCTGTTTGTTCACGTGTGTGTACATTAAGAAGCTTGTCGAAATAGCTTTCCCACACATCGATGATTTAAGTCGGATCCGTCTGAAGATCTCCACGTTCATTTCTAATCATTCCTCGACTTGTCTGGTAACCTTTTCTTAACAAGTTTAACCCTTTATATTGATCTTGTATGTTTTTTGTCTTCCCATTTTCGTTTATCTCCCGAATATTCCGCGTCATATATTCTCGCTTTTTGTTTCTAAACCGTTTCGCGTTGCTGGAATGGTTTTATTATTATTTTTCGGCTTTACTGTTCAGCCATTTCTGAATTGCTTTTTTTTCGTTCCTCATGAAGCTTAATGCATTCTTCATCAAACCCGGGTTTGTTTTTCTGTCAATTCTTCACACGATCTTTTGCTGAGCCCTTCATTGTGTCACGAATTGCCTTCTACATATTATTCACATCAATTTCATTGTTGTCATTAATGTCATTTTGAGCATCACTGAAGCCGACGTAAACGTTGAAACTATTTCAGATTTCGAGTTGGTAACCTACCTTTACGCTTGGATTCTGAAATAGTTTTACTTCGAATTTGAGTTGTTTTGAACCTTTTTGCTTTTCCTGTTCGCGATACACAACTTTTACCTTACTTTCCCTATCACTAACTGATCGCCTTCCATGCCCCTGTAAGCTCTAACTCCTGTTATGATGGTATGTCTTCGTCTTACTACGTATTACTAACACGTGATCGATCTGGTTGTGTGTTTTGTTTGCCATATGGAGGTGTCCATGTGTAATTTATATGTCTTTGTGTTCAAAATACGTGTTGTTAACTATTACATTTTTCTATATTGCAAAGGTTACCCAGTCTTTCTCCATTTTATTGTTACTGACTTGGTGAAGATTTGATTTACCTGAAGTAGGTCTGAAACTTTCTTTTCTGTTTACTTGTGCGTTGAAATTTCCCAATACAAGTTTCGTACTATATTCCGATAATCGGTCAAACAATCTATCTAGCTCATTGTAAAATGTATCTTTGTCGTTAGCTTAGGGTTTCTCGGTCGGAGCATGGACATTCATTAATACCGTGTTGACCATCGTAATGTAGGATAGTCTTTCATTCACGAACGCTATATTTTGAACCGCCGGAATGGTCCTGTTCTTAATTAGGAATCCTGTTTCGTGAGTTCCCCCGTAGTAGAAAGTGTATTTATCCTGTCGAATACATATCTTCACCCCTCCTGTATCGCTAGTACGTCTAGCTCGTACTTCTCAGTCTCGCGTACTACCATCTGAAGAGCGCCCCTTTGGTATAGAGTTCGTACGTCCAATGTGCCTATTCTAAGGTCTCTCTTAATCCTGTTTTTGGAGATCCCCGTAGCAGTCCCCGCCCGGAGTTCCGAATAGGGAACCAGTTTATCTCCGAAATATTTTACTCCAGGAGAACCCATTTCACTGTTTCTTGACATAGTTTAGCGGTGTAGAGTAGTCAGCTGTACGACCTCGTAGTGTTGTACGTAAGTGTTGCAATCTCTTATAAATATTGTCACAATTTCGTCCTTAGTTTACATCAATATATACACGTATACTCAGCTACTCTATTTATTTAATGTACTAAATTAATACTAATTACTTGTATAAAACTACCAAACTGCCAGCTTTGCTACTCAAAATTCTTTAATTATGAAGAATTACTGGTTTAAGTCCAGATAGCGTGTTCCTTTGGGAGTTTAGAGCTATTGCTATTACGTCATTGCAAACTTAGATTAGATTAAATGAAATTATTTTTATGAATTATAGTACATGCACAGGGAGAGAACTGACAGCGATTTGTTAAAAAAAATGGGAGCAGATCTTCATCCAGCAGTGAATAGAAACTTGCTGAAGATGATGTACTTTAGAATTAAAATAGAGAGCAACTTGGCATAAGGAGTACAGTAAATAAAAGAATGAGACGAGGATGCTATTTGTCAGTTTTATTCATATCTAAAAGAAATTACAAAGAGATGTTAGAATATCAAAAGAGTTACGGTTGGCGAAAGAAGAATCAAATGCTAATCAAATTAGATTAGCAAATGGTATGGTTCTTGGTGGAGAGAATAAAACGAAAGCTGTGAGGAAAAGTAGAATAAAGAAAAACGTTAAGGAAACTATAGGAGTAGTAAAATCACCACTAACCTGAAAATTGGAAGAGAACAAGTAATACCTTCAAGTACCTAGGAAGTATTATATGTGAAGGTGTGAAAAATAAAGGGGAGAAAGAAAAAAAAAGTATATTCTATAAACCGATGGAGAAAATTGGCGAAAAGATGGATTAAATGATGTGTGAAGTATACAGATGCTTATCAGAATAATGGAAACACCTGTAGTTGGCAACACGTCAGATGTATGGGTTGGCAGTGGTGTCGTGGCGACCGCAGCGCCGGACTGCTGGTGGTGGTGTGTTAGGTCGGTCTCCATACTACGTCAGGCGTCGTGGAACAGGAGTGTGCAGTGGCTGCAGCAGACGGAGGTAGTGTAAAATGGGAGACCTCTCAGAGTTTCAAAGAGGGCAAATTGTTGGTGCGCGGTTATGTGGAGTGAGTGTGACGGCAGTGGCTAGTGTGTTAGGTGTGTCGCCAGGGACAGTGTCGAAGGTGATGACGGCCTACACAACACACGGGAAAACCACATCGGGGAAGCGGAACAGTGGGCGGAAGAAAAGCATCAGTGACAGGGTACGCCGGGTATTAAAGCGCATTGTCACGCGGAACCGTCGTGCCACTGCGGCGCAAGTGACGGAGGAACTCAATCAGCACCTCCCCCAACCTGTTTCGACAATCACAGTCCGCCGCGAATTACATGACATGAACTTACGGGGTCGTGTTGCACGGGCCAAACCTCTCATCAGGGACCAGAACGCTTTAGCACGCCGCAAATGGTGCCGCGACCATGCAACTTGGACCGTTGACGACTGGAAACGTGTGGTATGGTCGGATGAGTCACCATTCACCCTATTCCAAACCACGGGCCGTGTTTATGTGTGGAGAACGCCCAAAGAAGCGTATGATCTGCAGTGTCTCCGCCCAACTGTGAAACATGGCGGCGGCACGGTGATGCTGTGGGCCGCAATATCATGGTTTTCATTGGGTCCTGTGGTCACACTTCGCGGACGCATCACTGCCAACGATTATGTCGCAATTTTAGGAGACCACTTGCATCCTATGGTCCGGATGTTGTTCCCGGACAATGACGCCATATTCCAGGATGATAATGCACCCATTCACACAGCTGGAGTTGTTGCAGCGTGGTTTGAGGAACATCGGGATGAAGTTCAATACCTCCCCTGGCCCGCCCAATCATCAGATCTCAACATAATTGAACATCTGTGGTCCGTCTTGGAAACACGACTCCGGCGACGATTTCCACCTCCATCCTCTCTCACAGAACTGGCCGATGCCCTGCACGAGGAATGGTGTAATATTCCACTTGCTACCATTCACGACCTCTATGCCTCCAGCCCACGTCGCATCAAGGCTGTTCTGAAGGCGAAAGGTGGCCCGACACCATATTAATCTGGTAAGTTGCACTTTCGTTCAGGTGTTTCCATTATTCTGATAAGCATCTGTAGTATTGTACAGAAAAGCGGATTCTACGAAAGTGACGAAAGAATAAAAGTAGATTTGAAACGTGGACTGGAAGAATGAGAGGAAAAGGTCACCTTGACACAGAGAATACGTAAAGAGAAAGTACTGCAGAGGGTACGTAAAAGGAACGAACAACAATTGTGACAACGAAGACCAGAATAAACGCATTGTTTACGGAATATTGCATAATGAGGAATGCAATTTAAGGTAGGGTTTAGGGACAACGGCGAAGAGATCAGGATACATGGAGAAGGTTTAACATGCATCGAAGGATCTGTCACTTTCGGTACAACAATGCTGATAATGGTGATGTACACGGATTCCGCCAGAATTTTCAGTTTGGGGAGGGGGTGTAAATTCAAAATTGGGAGGGTGTAAATGGAGTTTTGCACGATTTCTATGTATTTTTGACCGTAAAAAAAATTAAAGTTGGGGAGTCTTTCTTGAGAAATTGGGGGGTGACACCCTCCGAAGGGGGTCTGGCGGAATCACTGGTGATTATTTGGGTCAACATCGAATCACCGAGTCCGTAGGGTTAAGATCGGGTCAAGTTTCGGCGTGGGTCACCAAAAGCGATTCACTTTCAGCTCTGCTAAGAAGTTAAGTAGCCCTTCTTAACCTTGTCTTATCGTGCGTAAGTAAAATATGTAACTTGGAAGGTTTCGTATGCTATAAAAGGAAATATATTCTTAATAACATACTAAACCTACTAATCAATCAAACGGTTCAAGCCTATCAAAAATCAATTTTTCGATTTTCTCTTTAATAAAGCATTATTATTATTTTCAATTTTTTACTTTTCTTTTAAAGGTTCCATAACTGTTTACCAGGTGGTAATACTGAGTTTAGTTTTTGTTTTGGTATAATGGATGACGTACGATCTCTCATACTCTACTAAAATAAAATAACATATTTTCTCGAAAAGGTCGAATGAGACAAACAACTGGATTTATGGAAATTGCTACATATCTTACTAATGAAAATGAGATATGTTTCGAATTTCAAGGTATATTAAACAATGAATTCTTATAATACTTTGCCTTTCAACCTTTTTCGCTAGTGGTAAGAAAGATAGCTAAAGTATTAGTGGAAAGAATACTTAATACAGGGTTTGCTGAATATTACTATAATGTAAATTATAATGAGAATCGAAATAATAAGAAGGAAATTTCTAAATATACTTTGGGAAGAGGAACGTTTCTTATTTTCATCCGTAACTTATCAGGAAGTTTCCAGTGTATCTGTAGTTTATAATTATGTGGAAGTTATTAATTATGTAAATGCTGGAAATCGGGCAATAGACTTTGGAGTGCGCATTGGGCAATGTGAAATGGATATCGATGGTACTTTGCAGCTACCACGTATCTCACAAAATTCAATTTTTCAGGAGAGGGAAAAAAAAAACGTTTTTAAAAACTGGAGAGTTCTTAAAAGTAAACAGTAGTCTTAAGGGAAAACCAAATTACGATGACAAACGTTACGCATAATTCAGTTTTCAAATCGTTATCGGCATACAGTGAAAACTGTTCGATATTAGGAGATACGAGGAAGGGCCATTTGTCCAATACTTCGGTGTAAAAGATACGAGTTTGCGCCTTTGCAGTATAAATGGAGTAATTTTAATTTATAGCATCAGCCATTCAACTTTTATTTTCATATTTATTTATACTAAAACTTAAATGCTAACTGTTGTAGTTATACACTTTATTGTGACAAACTTTTCATTTTGTGTAATAATTGTAACCACCAGAACCGCTCAAAGCTACACCGCCCACCTATCATTCGTCCCTTTCTATCGGGCTATCTCCTAAGTAATGTCGTATGTCGGATGACCGCTGCAATGACGCCATATGACGAGCGAATAGAGAAGCAGACGGCACGTGCTATAGCTGAGTAATATAGGGCACTTGATTGTGCAACAATGTGTAGAAGGAGAACGGTCTACTCCACGTTTTGGAAGTGTGGCTTGTGTTTGATCATAGCAGTATCGAAGGACCACATACGGCTTTTCACGCTGTATGAATTTCACCAGGGACATCCCGCTAGCGCCGAGGCTCGAACAAGAATGTGCGAAAGTGTTAGAGGTGGTTTCAGAGGTTTTGGTCTGGAGACACCAGCCTCATCGGTTGGCCACAAGAAGGGAAACCTGTGAAACTGAACAATGATGAGCTGCGAGCGGTGGTGGAAGAAAATCCAATACAAACTGTTAGGAAAACTTGGCAGTGAACTCCGTGTCACATTCGACCGTTCATCGTCATCTGCAGGGTCTTGGGTACATGTCGAAACTCGGAAAATAGGTACCCCATGCGTTAACGCCTCAACAGAAGCAGCAGTGAGTTGATATCTTCATTTCCCTGCTCACCCGTCACTGGCGTGAGCCATTTCTGTACAGAATGGTGACAACGAATGAAACGTGGCTCTTCTACCATAACATTTAATTCAAAATACAGTGAGGGCCTAAAGGGAGGACCGCAGGAACTGTGCCAAAGCAGGATCTCCGTGGGATAATCTATTTTGAGCTCTTGCCACTCAACCAGATCATCAGTGTGGATGTCTATTGTTAGCAGCTTGAACGCCTACGGAATGCATTGTTGGAGAAACGTCCTGCTCTAGTTAATTGCAGGGGTGTGCTCATCCACGGTGATAACGCGCACCCATATACAACAATAAGAGCCTGTCCTAAGATCAAGGAATGTGCCTTGGAGAAATTCTCCCACACGGTGTTGTCACCAGGTCTTTCACCAACAGGCTACCGTCTTTTTCGAAGCCTGCAAAATCAACTTTCCAGGGAAACACTGCAAAATGAGGATGATTCGCGACGAACAGTGACGCAGTTTTTTGCCTCGAAAAACAATGACTTCTTTGAGCGGGGAATTCAACAACTGGTTGACAGGTGGCAGAGTTTTGTAGAGTCCGATGGAGGCAATTTTCCTGACTAACGGTAGTATTCCAGGTAAATTACCGTTCTTTTCCTCACGGTACAAAAATTCGACATTGCTTATGAGATAAGCTGATACTTTTCCCTCGTTGCACACTGGCATAGCGTTTCCTTTTACACAGTCCCTTTTAACCTGTCTTTTAATCTATTTCCTGGAATCACCTTGTCCTTTACGTGAACGCGTCCTTTGCGGTTGACTTATTGTCAAATCTGCAGATAACATGAGTGTCCGTACTGTTCGTATTATGAGAAGCATCAGCGGGGGGGGGGGGGGGTCCATTACTAATTTATGATGCACTATCGGTTCGGCTTTCATGGAGATTCGAAAGGGATGTTCTTGTGGTTAAAGTAGCAGTAGATAGCTTCCTATTTATGCATTCCTAGTCATAATAGATCATTCTTTTAGGCGTAGCTACTAATCATGCGCTTTGATCTAGTAGCAGACACTAGTGTGGATGAAAACTTGTGAGATGGGGCTGGGATGAGATGTTGCTGCCTTCACTCTATAAATATTCCTACCTCTGGTACTGGCACGGTGTAAGGCTATTTATTTTAGAATCTTGAGGCTCACTAACAGGCAATGTAGGTGGATGTTCTCGGGATCTGGTTGCTCTGTGGGCAATTCTGTTAGGCCAGATTCATAAAACATATCTTCAGAGGTTCTGGGTGGCAGCTAATGAAATTGGAGACCGTTCTCTTGGGGTTCTGGATGCAAGGTAGATTGATGTGATATCTCCCTTTGCCCCTTAGTAATATTTGAAGAATCCATTTTGCTCTAGAAAGAAGCAGACACTTGAACCAAGTTTTCTTTGATTTTCTTCCTTCATCTTCTTCCTCTGTCTTCTCTCACCTACGTGGGGTCGACGTCCTGAACTTCTTCCCCTGACAGACCTTTCTCCCCGAGATCATTCATTAACCCTGTCCAACTATTTCCTTCTTGGCCTCCTTCTACCTCTCTTGCCCTCCATTTACATTGTCATGCACTCTTTTGACTACATAATCATTTGCTCTCCTCATTGCATGTCCATACCACTACAGTCATCTCTCTTGTATCTTAGATATCCCTACAACTTTGGTTATTCCCCTTACTCTCACATTTCTCACTCTGTATCTTCTTGTTATCCCACACATCCAGCGTAGCATTCTCATTTCGGTGACATCTCATCTCTTTTCTTGTGCTTTCCTTATTGGCCATGTTTCTGCTCCGTACATCATTGCTGGTCTAAGCACTGTTTTGTAAATCATCCCTTCATTCTTCACCGTTATTCTGCGGTCGCAGAAAATGCCACGTTTTTCCAATTTCGCCTTTCCTCTTGCATTCCTTCATTCCATAACTATAAATAAAGTATTAAATTGTTAAGTATTTGACAATGATTATATCAACATTCAAACGGTATCGGGATCACTATCAAACTGTTTGTAAAGTGACGGTATTGGTGCAGAAACGTAGAATTTATTTTAATGGGAGACTGAGTGCAATTGCAGGACATCTAATTCAAAATAGACTCTATTTACAATTATAAGGCATCCTTCATCAATAAAATTAGAAATTGAAGATGCGAGTTTCTGAACGTAAGAACTTCGTTGAATGTTCTGTGACACAAAGACGTATCTCAAACAGAACCAGACTTACGAGGAAGCTGCATAAATTCTAACTTTCGTGACAAATACGAGGTGGCAGGGCTGATTAGTTTCCTGCTCAAAAGTCAAATTTTATTGCGCTTTGAGGAATAAGCGTCAGTGCATTATGGAGGCCGAACTTTTCTATACTCATTCATGTTAAAAAGTGAAAATAGCATTTTTTTTTTTAGATACGAGGTAGCTGCAAAGTACCATCGATATGCTCTCGATGATGACGTCAGAATTGTGAAAGTTAAAAAGATTTTGATTTCTCATGTACCAATTAGAAATTGGCTTAGAAGAATAAGTATTGGGTTAGTAGTTGACTTAGCAGTTCTGTTGTTGCACAATAACAGTTTACAATTTGGTTTATTAACCAAGGAATGAAAATCATATAACTTTTCTCAATAATTTAGGGTTTTGTAATTATCAACTCTGTTCATCAAATGAAATAGCTTTAAAATCCTTTTGGTTTTCACATTTCAAATAAAACAATATTGGGATAACAGTAAAATAAATATAATTTATTTAACTTTAAAAGTTTTTTATTCTTATTATGCAACTCTCTTTTTGTTTCTTGTAACTCTGCACTAGTCTTCCAAAGTTTCAACTCAAGACAATTCCAGATGTACGGTAGATCCTTATTATTTTGATCTGGAAAAGAAATAGTAGAAATACATTAAAATTACAGTCATGTTTTTATATTTTTATAACAAATGGTTCAGTAAATAAATAACATACTCTCAGATGTTCGAACCTTGTTAGGAAGGTTTAAAAAGATAAACTCTGTCTAAGACACACTCAGTCAAATCTCTGTTTATTAGCGGATATCCTTAAGTTTTAGGCTCACTGAAACACACGTAATGTCACCTATCGACCTCATTTAAAGCTGAGCATCTTGATAGTTTAACCCTAAATATTTTGCTACTTCACCGTTAAAAAATGTTTGTATCTTCTGCACACCTTAAACGAGTCAATTATTTATCTCTTCCGTGACCTTTAAACTTGAAAAGATGTGAACAAACCGAATTTATCAAGTAATAAGCGATTCTGGTAGCGTAGAAAAGAAATTTTTAAATGTTTGCGGGACCGAGGATAGATTTCAGGTCGCTTCGGTGATGGCTATTTTGCTAACAAACTACAAAAAAAAAAAAAAAAACCGCAGAAAATTCGTTACTTTTTTCTCTACACATATGCAAAAGAAGTATGATGTAATATTTATTAAGTTTGAGAATAAAATGTGGACAAGAAATAAATGAGAAGTTATTGGGTCAAACTACCTGCTAACCATTCAGCCAACCAGGATAGTAGTATCACAAAGAATCATACAGAGATATAGACAACATTAATAAATATGTACACATTATTTTTCTGGCTGCCAAGAAGTTCTTTACCTCATCGGTAGATGCCTCTGAACTCAATAGTTCATTTTCTTAAATATCCTGACAAATTGAAGCTTCTGATTGGTTCGTACTGCCATGTTTCCGCTAACAGGAGACGCTGAACCAATCATAGAATTTGTTTTACCAGAATCTTTAAGAAAATAAGCTATTGAAGTCAGAGACATTTAACGGTGAGGAAAGGAAGTTTTCGCGAAGTCACGAGGAGATGCGTACACATTTAAGACTAAAGGCTAAATCTCTGTGATTTTACTAGATGTTATAAAAGTGTTTTATTAAGTATTATTACCTGAGATTACGCTAACTGAAATAATAGAATCCACTATCATGAAATATCCTCTCCCTCACCGTATCCCGGTTTGAGCCAAAGTTACCGAAAGGACATAAATAAATTCAAATTTTAAATTCCACCTTCACAGTGTTCTGGTCATAATTCTTGTAAAACAAATGTGTATTTCTTATATATGTAGTGTTGGTTTCAGACACATCTCTCCAGGAATATTTTTATCTCTCCTGGGTTATGAAACTAGGTTTCATATGTTCTTGAGATTTTTTGAGGGGAGGGGGAATATTTGTCATGCTCTGAGAATTAATACCCACACCTCGGCCCTCCCTGAAAGAAGCACTGATGTTCTGGCATAAACAATATCCAAGCTGGACATAAATGAAAGCAGAATGAAAGCAAACAGTGAAACGAAACGAAACTCAGTAAAATGGCCAAGCGACTTTTTAGAAACGATAATAATTCTATTGGAAGAGAAGAAAAATACAAGATGTAAAGATCATAGAATGATCAGACTAATAGCGCACTCATCGACGATTCTTCTATGAGTATTAAAGAGAAGATTATATGGTAGGTTGAATGAAGAAATTGAAGAATAGTTTGGATTTCAAAGTGGAAAAGAAACAAGTGCTATTGGTTTGTTAAGAACAATAGGAAAGGTACATAGAGAAAGGTAAAGAATTACGTAGCGTTTGTTGATTTGGAAAAAGCATTCGATCGAGTCAACTGAAAAATCTAATGCAAGTATTGAAAAATGCCGATATGGAATGGAAAGATGAAGGATTTGCAAGAAACTTGTATCTAATTCATAGAATAAAAGTGGACGACGACTTATGAGAACGAGCAGCAAGTAGCAAGACAGGGATGTTGTCTCTCGTCCACTTTATTTAATATATATATGTATAGAATACGTTGTAAACAGATTCTTTGAAAGCGAAGGAGGCATTACGGTCTGGGGAATAAAAACATCAAATGCATTAGATTTGCAGGTGATGGGTTGTTCTTACAAAAAAGCATTTAACAAGATATTAAAACAGTTGCAGAATAGCTGTGTTGAACATGAAATGAAAATGAACGTAAATAAAACAAAATTATGATAATTGTAACAAATGGAACCATAGACATCACGATAGGAAGAGAAAATGTAAAACAGGTATTTGGAAACTATTATAAGTGAGGATTTTAAATGTGAAATACGGATCAAGGCGAGAAGAGTGATAAGAAGAAAAAAAAGACATTCACTAAGAATAATCTGCAGATCGATGAATAAAGAGTTGAAGAAGATACTGATTAAATGTTTTGTATGGAGTATTGTGTTGTATGGAGCAGAAACGTGGACACGAAGAAGAATAAAAAGTAACCTGAACACAGAAAATGCGTAAAGAATAAGGGATAAAGAGAGTAGGGAAGAGACGAACAATACTGGAGACAATAAAGACGAGAAAATTAAACTGGTTGTGACATTAACTGCGCAGATATTGTGTACTGAGGGATGCAATTGAAGGAAAAAGAGGAAGAGGAAGAGTTCAACTTTTTGAAAGTTTTTAGGCAGAAAAATCGGGCGTTGAGACCAAAAGCAAAACGCAACTTCGCGATGAACGGAGAGGGCTTAGCTTGCCTTGAAGGACCTACCGATTTCGGTAGATAAAAAATAATAATAATCTCATGCGTCTCCTACCTGTAAACGTGCAGATTATGAGTAATTATTGCAACATAAATTGTTGCATAAATAGGGCCACGGTGGCTGAATGTTAAAGCGCTCACTTCTGGTGCTAGAGGTCGTCGGTTCGATCCCTGATCATGCCATGTGGACATCGTGGTGGACAAACGCCGCGTGCGTTGGTTTTCTCCCGTTACCACCCACTTTCTTCATTCCACCAATTCTTCTCGTTATCATCGATCCGGCCTGAACCAGAGTTGAGCGCTTCTAATCAAGAGTGCACTGTTGTACCCTATTTGTCCTCAATTTACTCAAATAAATTTTCTCTTCCATAGAATAAACAATTTTGTTGCTGTATTTTTATATTTACAGGCGCTTATAATACGAAAAAATCGTAAATCTCGTTTATCCAGAACGAGTCCGGGGTCCCATCAAGTCCGCATACACGAGGTTTAAGTGTATTTTGATATCTTGTCTTTATTTTTCCTTTTGTACTTTTATATACAAATGATTTGTGATCATATTTGCGCTTTGTTTCCAGGTCATAATACTTTTTACCCTTCCTGCATATCTTTCGTGGCGGAGAAAGAACTATCCCGAGAGATGGCGCTCGAATCGTAGCGAGTTAATAAATGTTCTCACACAAATTTCCTTTCTTATGTTAAAACCATAAGAAGGAAACAGACTCAAAATGAGCGTGGCGTTTAACAAGTGGAACCAATTTGGAGACGCAAAGATCAGCGCGCATTTGGGAACAATCGAAATTACTATATTCTGGAACAGTTAAAAGTTGGAGACTATCCTAATCATGTTGCACCTTTAGTTTCACAAAACAAAGTCTTAATTTTTTTAACGGTTGTCTGTTGTGCTCCCCAATTTATTTAGAAATGAAACCAGTGTTGTCAGATGGAGGGAAATTTCCCGGGAAACGGGAAAATTTGGGCCCCCCAAAAAAGGTGAAAGGGAAAAACGGGAAATTTTGTTGAATTTTTTTTGGCGCATTTTCTTTAAATAACAATTAATTCTTAAAGAAAACTTAGAATACGGAAAAATTTTCAGCATTTTGAGGGAAATATTGCGACGGGAACCTGACAACACTGAATGAAACCCAAAGTTACAATAGCAACAGAATGGTGACGTTCAGCTAAAGCAGTCCATTGGACTTCGTAGACCCTACTCCTAAAATTAGTTACTTTTCTCTGTTTCATCGGTTGAACTTTTCCATCCGAGATTTGCCTACCCTGCAGTAGAAATTCCCAGTTCATTGTGTGCAGAGTCCATTGAGAACGAAACTGATATTAAAGTGCTCACGCAAGCAAAGAGGTTGTTTCAATTGGCACACATACAGTCACACATGTGCACCCATTACTTTACATGTATAGTCTAGTCGTATGAAACTGCACGACGAAAAAATCAAAGGAATGTCTGCAGGCGCTGCTAATTTCTCTAATGCAATGACTGGCCGTCTTCCAACACACGCACGCAGACATAGTTGGTTGTGTGAAAAAGGCATTTCTTTATAGACGCTGGCATCCTGGGTGAGTCATTCTCATTTTTAAGGTTGGATAGAGAACCCTGGATTCAGAAGCACAGTTGCCAAACCCATGAAGATTCAATTAGAAATAAAAGTAGTCTCCGTACTTTCGACATTTTTTTTAAAAAAAAAGATTATTAGAAAGTGCATAAAATTGTTATTTTGCATTGTTGTAACTTATACTGTTTTTGACACCAATGGCACAAAAGTCAATGTCTATACAGTTAGTTTTAACAGAGAGCAAATTCGTAACAGATAGTTTATACTCTTTTCTTGAATAGCGTCGCTTTCCGAGCCATGTCAGACCCCAAACTTCATGTAGTTCAGAATAAATGTTTCAGAGGGCAGCACTTATGTATTACTTTGGGGTTTAGGGACCGAGTATTACGTATTTCCCTGTCATGTCTCCTTTTGCAACCAACATGATAAACCCACGTGACAGATATATAGTTTGAATTGCATGATAAGATTTCAAAACGTTACGTGAAACGTCAACAGAGGGTGCGGCCTGTTGCGACACTAGTTCCATCTCGTGTCTGAGAATCAAAATACGTGCTGATTAAGAGGGCCTTAAGCTAGAAAGTTTTATATCTGGAAAATAAAAGTACACAATGATATGTGTAAACGTTACTGACCGAAATCATTGTTAAGTACAAATTACTCACAAAGGAGTCAAGTCAGCTGATTAGTCGATATTTACAGGAAATATTATTTTCTCCACTTGGTTTCAACCTGTAATGCGCAAAATCGACAGCCATAAATCCAACCTTTTTGAAAATTATAAATAGGAATTCTTAGAAATGTCGATTTGTATAGGGTAAGGCAGTCTGAAGACACTTGCAATGTTGAAACCGCTGCGGGAATATGAACCAACATTTGGGTAATGCAAATATGTGAACGGTTGCACCTGGTGGGGGATACAAGCGTTATGGAGCCTTGGAGCGTCTATCTCGCAAGCCGCCATCTTATAGATTCAGCTCGAGAATTTGAAACAGGAAAGGGGTCATGTGACATATCGTTTTAGGCTAGCTTGTTCCCAGAAATTCAGAGGTGAAGTCATTTGTCACCTACGTTTATTTGTTTAGGAGATATGTATTCTGAAATTTATAATTAGGCGTAATATAGCATGTGCTGATAAGTATGCTAGATAAAAATTAATGGGTTAGGACATTGTTTACGCAGAAATTGTATACTGAAGGACGGAATATAAGGTATAATTGAAGAATAAGATAGCGATGCACGAAGAAAGCTAAGCTTAGCTTATCTACAACAACTAGTGAAAGTTCACTATGGTACAAGATTGAAACAATATAGAGGATTAAAAAAATCTTGCTGAACCGTAAACATAAACAAAGTTACTCCCACGACTTATGCCATGGTTTAATCACTTTTTCATTGGTCAATTAGGGATCACAATCCCCATTTACTGAGAATATGTTCCATTTCTATGAAAGTAAGCGCAGCATTCGACATATTATTACGATAAGAAAGCAGTAATGCTGCTCAAGTGTTTGGCTTCCGCCATCTTGCTTGCTTTCATAGAAATAAATTATTCTCAATGAATGAGAATTCTGTTTTCCAATTGACAAATAGGAAGTGATTAAAGCATGTCATAAGTTGTGCAAGTAACTTAGTATGTTTTGGGGGTTCAACAACATATATTTGAACGCATATACTTTTGAAATCTATAGTGTAGTCGTTTAATTCAAATGTTGTTTTATTAAATATCGTTTGCATCTACGTCATTTTCTGTCCGACGATTTAGCTCAGTCAGTAAGACGCTCGACTTCTAACTGAATAATCCATGTTCAAATATCATTGTCTCCGTAACTTTTTTTTCACAGTACCGAAATCAACACCGTGTGTTGTGTTGATTTAACACACAAAAGTGGTAGTCACGCTGTGACACCGCATTGTGTTGAATTAACACAACTATTTTTTACAGTGTAGTTTTGTGAGGGTATAGGTCGACTCCAGAAGCAAAGGGATACAACTGACGTTGATGAAAAACAAAGTTTAGAGGTAATCTTTTAAATATAACCCGAAATATGTATGACACGAAATTGTCATATTTTGTACACGGACACATTAAGGTCCAAGGTTTCCTTGTACAAAATATGACAGTTTTGTGTCGCATATATTTCGGATTATATATGAAAGATTACCTCAAACTGTGTCTATGCGTCAATGTCACTTATATCCCTTGGCTTCTGGACTTACATATAATCAATGATAGAGCAGTGTATTTATCTATGCTTTACCTATTCTTATACATTTATAAGCAATATCCTTGGAGCATTGCGACCAATATGAAGCTGTCATCGTTACAATAATATCCCTAAAACAGAAAGGATCTGAAAATGAGGGAAGAGTTCGGTATAATTCCTCTCTCCTTCCTGTTAGAGAGGGTTTATTAGGGGGTGGGGGAAGGTGGAAAGAGTGGTGTCATGTAACACGTCAATCGGTTCTGGTGATCGCAACCATCAAATTCTTCACTCATATTAATTGCGCTTTAATCCTTGTTGAATATCATCGAGTAGAACGACTGATTGGGGAGGCTGAATTGTTAAGAGGGGGGACAGGATCACTAAAGCTTTCGTTGCAAATGCGCGTTTCATGTTTTTGAAAAGTACTGATAAAAATGTTCCCAAAGCTGCAAACGCAACTGGAGAGTAAGAATCATACAGGAGTGGCTAACATAATACATAGGTGATTATTCACTTTATATAATTTTTATTAAGATTATGCCAAAGCTATATAATAATGTATTTTTTTACGATTTCCATTGTTGCGATTTAACATACAAATAAATAAATGCAAGTTAGAACCTAGAAAAAAGTGCTCTATTGTCTTAATCGTATTTTCTTTATTACTTCATCTGTCTGAAATTTCTTCCCTCTCATGACAGACACTCCTTAAGGGTCCCAAACAAGTGAAAATCACTGGGTGCTAAGTATGGACTATACGATGCATTGGACAATACCTCCCAGTACAAGATGGCGAGCATTGTGACAGTCAAATGAACAGAATGCATTTCCATGTGAAGCATAATGACATGTCCCGACAACATTGTAGGTCTTTTCTTACGAATGACATTGCGTATGGTACCGTGAAGCGATGTGAAATAATAAGTGGCTTTGAGTTTCGCTCCTTTCGCCATAAAAAATTCACATGGACTACGCGCGACATTTACTGGTGTGATTGCCTCTTCCTTTCTTAAACTGTTCGCGCCATTTGTGCCGTTTACAGCGTCTGTTCCCCATGTTTCCAACTTTCTTTATATTTTTATTTGGCTTCATCTTTCCCTTCGCCAGAAATTTGATAATACACCACTGTTCATAATAACAGACACACTATTTTCCGCCATATTTGTTTATACTGTGCGCATGCGCAATCTACATCATAGTGCCTGCGCGATTCTCACAAAGGATCATGATACATCTATCGGTAGTTTCATCGTGCTCTAGATCCTGCTTACGTTTATACTCCAAAATGTCTCGGTAACTGTCAGTGGAAACACGCGCAAACATGAAAAAGTTTCACTGATATTTTTATTCTGTATAATGGAAATTGTCAAGACTTTCCAACTGATATTACGTACACACAGTTCGCTTATATTAAACGACACTGTAAATTAATTCTAAGAAAAAAATATTATGAATATATAGAAAGTCTCACAACAGAGACTACAATAAACCATGGGCGGATTTATGGGGAGCATTGCCCCCCCCCCCTCAGTCACTTCAGAATGAATATAAATTATTCATTCTAAACGATAGTTTTAAAGTAAGCCCCCCAGGGTCTCTCTCCTAAATCCGCCCATGCAAAAATGTGGCATGATACTGTAAGTGAATATGGTGATGATAGGGCTAATCTTTTCATCAAGTACTTCTCAAACAGCTTTACTTCTTACTCCGTTCCTATCCATCTACCTCCTTATTTGCGTTCTGTCTGTTCTGGCACTTTGTCTTCAGTCAAAACGACCCCTGGTAGAGTTCGGTCTCTTCTTTTATCTTTGCCAGAACTCCAGCTCCTGATAACCACAGTATTTCTTCGCAATGCAGCTACCTCTCTCGCAACCACTTACTTGTCTGCTCAACCGTTGTTTCAGAGAAGGAACTTCCCCTACACTCTGGATAAAAGCTAACATTACTCCTTTACATAAATCAGGATATAAAAGACGTCAGTGTCTTCAGATAGGCCAATTTCTTTACTATCACCCCTGTCAATAATATGTGATATTGCCCCGCACATAAATCCACAGCAGGTTTCTTATCTGGTAGATCTTTCTTGACCAATCTGTGTGCTCTGCTCACTGATGCTATTCAATGCATCTCCAATAATTCACAGTTAGATGTCTTATTTTTCGACCTATCTAAGGCCTTTGATTCCATCAGCCATCCTTATCTCAATTATAAATTATCTACTAGGTTTAATATTCACGGCAAACTACTTCAGCTGTTAGAGAACTACCTTCATAGAAGGCAACAACATCTCTGGATCTTCTTCGAGCTTAATTCCCGTTTTCTCTGGAGTTCCTCAAGGGAGTGTTCTAGGACCTCTATTGTTTTTATTATATATTGATGACCTTTTTCAGACTCCTATTCGCCGACGACAGTAAACTTTACAGACAAATCTCTACTCTCCACGATGCCTTAAGCCTTCAAGATGACATATCTCAGTTTGTTACCTGCAATTTAAAGCTAAATCCTCAGAAATGTGCAGCTCTTTCCATTTCCCTTAAAAGAGACGGAATCCATCACTCATACACCATTAAAAAATATAAATGTAAATGCTATTTCTTCTATCAAAGACCTTGATGTTGTTATTGACAGCAAGCTCACTTTTTCTGAACACATTACTCATATTACTCGAAGTGCTATGAGGAAACTAGGTTTGCTTTATCGCTTCACAGAAATTCGAAATCAGTCTGCGCTTAGCTTGTTTTACAAGTCCTATGTGTCACCTACTATTGAGTATTGCTCGCCTATATGGTCCATGACATGTCCCACGCTAATCTAGAATCTATTATAAATGTCTTTGTTGTCATAGTGAGAGTCAGTTTCCGAATTACATGCGTTCTCTAATGCGGATTTAATGAAAATATTGAATGTAAGATCACCTCGAGTTCGTTGCGACATTGATAATCTTTTCTTGCATAAAATTGTTAAAGGCAATATTCAATGTGAGACCTTATTGTCACAAATCAACTTTCGTATACCTATCCGTCGAACACGAAATATAGTCCTCTTTTATGTAAACAAATCCAGAATAAAAGTAGTTAAAAGGTCAGTGATGAACAGAATAACTACGAAATATAATTGCCTCCCACAGACATTTGATATTTTTGACTCTGAGAGCACTTTTAGGGCTCAGATAAAGAAATTGTATTTGTAAATATTGTTATCTTGACGTGGTTGTACATATTGCTGTTGGAATTTTTGTTGTTAATTTCTGTTAATGTTTCAATGTAAAATGGCCGACATGTGCTGTATTTGGAACTTATTCGCAAATAAATAATTAAACAAAAACATGAAGACATATTTTAAATAGCATTTTTTTTTAAAAAATATTTAATATTACAGAACTTATTAGAATAAATGTTCTGTATTAGTTAGCAATGTTACCGCAAGAGATATGGCGCGACTTTTAGTTTGACTTACTATCTGTCACATCAATACACCTGCTTTGTTGATATTAAAAGTTCACAGATAATTCCCATAAATTATTGCTATAACGTGAAAGATTTCTTTTCTAACTTTATACTCTACTTATGTTCTGAAGAAGCCAAAAAAGTATTTTCGGGTCGGTAAGAAAAGTGGTGATACGGATTGAAATTCTGTCGGGAAAACAATAAATACAATAGACTAATCTTGGGGTTAAGTGAGTTTCCAGTTTTGACAACTAACAATCAAATTGAGGACAAAAGCATCAACAGTAACGATAATATTGAGGAGTTGACTTCTGTTGGGATTAGACAGGAAATGGAACGAAAACTAAATGCACTTATGGAAGAGCATACTTGCAAAATCACAAATTGGGTATTATCCATTTTGGGTCTAACTTTACCGAAAGATGTTGTATCTAGATTAAATTCTTTAATTAAAGCACCGTCGGAAGAGTTTCTTCATAGACACTTGAACATCATTCAGTCTATTGATGGGCATATTCATATAGGGAATGAAACATTTGAAAGAAAGCAAAAATCAAATAAAAATTCAACCTTTTCAAAACAAGATTCTTTAGATCATGGACAATAAAACTTTAAGGAGATGAAACACAGTTTCGCAGGGTATTATGAGGGTGATGTTTGTGAATATCAATGGCATAAGAGAGAAGATTTACGAAACGATTCAACTAGCTAAAGACAAACTAATAGATATTATAATTCTAAACGAAACTAAATTAACTAAAAATTTTAAATTGAATGTACCAGATTACAGAATCTTCAGAAACGATAGGAAGTTGGCTAATGGAGGAACTGCTATAATTATTAACAACAAACTTCAGGCTAATGAATTAGAAATTCCACAACATTTGAAAGATGATCTAACTACACCATTGGCAATAGAAGTGAAACTACCAAAAGATTCAATAATTTTGGCAACACTATATTCATGTCCAAGAACAGATATTAACAAAAGTCTACCTCTCATCACATACTTAGCCAAATTCAGGAACTTAATTCTTGCAGCTGACATTAATAGCCAACACCAGTTAATGGGGGATCCAATCTCGAATGATAATGGGATCAAACTTTTCCAATATTTATTGCAATCTCCGCTTATAAACGTTAACGTAGGACCAACGCGATTCGCCAAAAATATAGAATCTGCACCAGATAAAATTCTTATTTCTCCGACACTATCAAATAAACTTTTGCAAAAAGATGTTGAAATAAATTTACCCACGGATCATGGAGAAATATACCTAAATTTTAACATTAGTCTATGCAGAGATATTCAGGATTCAAAATTTCCAAATTATAACAAGACTGACTGGGAAGCATATAGGAGATTTTTGGAAGGGAAATTAGAAAACATTCCGACTATAATCAGTACGGTTGAGGATATAGATAGTACTAATCAATCAGTAATTAAAACATTACAAGAAGCTCTTGAGAAATTCATCAAATATGATAAAATTCTACCAAACACGGAAAGATTACCAGCTGACATTGTTGACATCATAAAACACAAAAGACATGTTAATAGACTTTATCATAGACAACCTTCTGAGTACTTAAAACAACAAATTAATCAACTGCACAAGGAAATTAAACAGAAAATTGCTAAATTTAGAGAACAAAAGGCCAATAATTTCATTTCCAAATTGACGAGAACTTCTATAAAAATCCAAAGAGTTTCTGGAAAGCTATTACAACATATAGAGGGAGAAAGGGCGGGCACTCATTACCTAGCAAGTTGGACAATACGGCTATCAAATCTAACATGGAATTTATCAATCTATTTCACACTAAATTTAAAGAAAGGATAGGAGATGATACTACAAGGAATACGGAAAGGATTCAAAAGGAGGTACAGAGCACTGCTGGAAAAATTCGAAAAATTACTAACCATCATCAGGACATTATAGATCAAGATAAAGAGGACAATCCATCAGAGGCCACCGAAACACTTCTGGCTGAAATAACTGCAGATGAAATCCTAAAGATCCTAAAGAAAAAGAGAAATACTGCTCCAGGGCCGGACGGTATTCCGTATATAGCCTTACAAAGAAGTCCACCTTTATTAATCAAAATACTCACTAATCTCTTCAACGCTTCTCTAAAATTAGGATACTTACCTCAAAACTGGAAGACAGCATACACGATTTTTATCCCAAAGCCAAACAAAAGTAGATTTACATCATCAAATTATAGGCCCATAACTCTCACAAACACAATTGCTAAAATATGTGAAACTATAATTGCAAGACGGCTCAACCAATATTTGGAATCTGTGGATCTTATAACTAAATTTCAGGCGGGCTTTAGAAACAAGGTATCAACTATCGATCAATTAATGAGGATAATCACTGATATTCAATTGGTTCTGAATAAAGGATGGAGGGCGGGGGCTGTATTCATGGACCTTACGGCGGCTTTTGACACTGTCTGGCATTCGGGTCTAATTTATAAATTATACGCGATGAACATACCAACTACCATCATAAGATGGATCATTCAATTTCTAACTAAACGCACGACTAAGATAAGATCGCAGGAAGAATTTTCAGCCGAAATCGAAATAAAGAAGGGTGTCCCTCAAGGAGCTGCTTTGAGTCCTATTTTGTATTCAATTTATGTGAATGACACTCCCTCTTCTCCTCAAAATTTAACAAATTTGGGTCTGTTTGCGGACGACACTGCTTATTGGACCTCTGCCTTGTCGTCCAAATCAATAATTTCAAAATTAAAGGGTATAACTAACAAATTTATTAGATGGTGCAAAACTTGGAAACTAGTCCTAAATGAAGGCAAGACTCAGTTCACTATTTTTTATCCAACGGGGCAGGGGACAAAGGCCGACAAAAGGAAATTTATAAAAATTGGAAAAGCTAAAATTAAACCAACCACAAATTCTAAGTATTTGGGAGTTACATTGGACCAGAGATTGGACTTCAAAAAGCATATCGCTGAGCGCAGGAAAAAAGCGTTACAAGTTTTCTCGGCGTTAAAGTCATTACTGCTATCGAACGTTTCTCAAAATATAAAGAAAAGAATATACCTCTCAATTCTTAGGTCAACTCTGCTATACGGAAACGAACTTTACCATTCTAAAACTGACATCAATTACATTGAGAAATTCGAGAGATACTGGATACGACTCACACAAAGGAAATGGAAAGAAGAGAGACAGACTCTGTATAACAACATACAATTTCCACCGATTGCAGAACACATCAGTAATAATAAAAAACGGTATAT